>PVJO010003252.1:0-126563 GCA_004026905.1 Hystrix cristata | reverse complement strand
TCTTTTGTGAGTGTCTCTGCAAGATGTGATAAAAGTGAATGCTAATGCCGAGTGGGATTCAGTGAAAAGACAGGTGCCTAAAAACATTACGATGTGTTCCGGTCCACCTTGTTTACTGGATCTGGCACTGTGCAACTCTGGATCTTCCACAAAGTCAACATGACTGTAAAAGGTAAACATTTTGAATTAGTTCAGGACATCGAGGCAAACCTGGCAGCACAATTGAAGACAATCATGAAAGGGGAGTTCCAGAACTGCTTCGGAAAGGGGCAAGAAAAGTGGGACAAGTGTGCCAAAAGCCATGGAGAGTATTTTGAAGATGATTAATGACAACATGTCTTTTAGTCTTTTAATTTTTAAAAATCTAAACAATCACCCTATTTTTCAAGCACACCTCACACAGATCAATCGTTTGGATTTTGATTATTTCATAAATATATGGCGTGTGTGTGTGTGTTTGTGTTTGTGTGTATGCGTGTGTGCGCTCCTATTTGAACTTGGATAACGGACCTAAAGGACATTCCGAAGAGTTAACAGGAGTCACAAGCTCTTGAGTTGGAGTTGCCCAGAATCCCCAGCTGGGCTTCCTACATCTGCAGACTCTGAGAGTTCTGAACTTAACCCTCAAGCTTTTTCACTGGCCAGACATAGGTTGCAGCAGAAGCTTCGTCACAGAGAGATTGTAAGAGGTCAGTGAAGTGATTCTTGGAAGGACGTGGCCTAGAAGCCCACAGACAGGGACGCAAGGCCCGGCTGGCAGAGGAGGGCCTGCACCCCTTCCAAGCCTACTCCTGGTTCCCACTTCATGGCACCAGACTTTTACCTGCAGAAACACCAGATTCATCTTTCTCAGTTGATGTGGGTTGTTCTTCGGTATTCCCAGAAATAATGGTTTCTATGGAGGCTATGCCCTGAGAAACAAAAGAAAAGAAAGCAAACAAATGAATGTAATCATAATAGATATAACACATTTATTGAAAAATTAAAATAATAATAAATGGTCTGCTTTGTTTTTCAGGAAACTGGCACCAAAATGATTTCTTTTTTCTTGAATTGATTTTCTTAAATGGACTGTTCAGCTTTTTTCTTAATTCCTGTAGGTGCCTAAAGATGATTTAGTCTCTACTGCAAAATAGAAACAGACTGCGTGAGCCAACTTGCAGATGTCTACTGACTGCGCTGTGATCGAGGAGATCTGCTGGGTGCCTGCCATGTCCCAGCCCCCGTGCTGTGTGCTGAGGACGGCGTGGGACGTGACCTCTCCTGCTGAACTGTAGCTATGACTCTCGGAACACTTGCGTTTGATTAATAATATGGTAGGTGCTTTATGAATTTTGATACAAGTCTGTGAAGTATTATTCCCAGCAGTATGTTGTAGGTACAGGAACTGTGATAGGTACAGAGTTGAAGTAATGCTTCCAGCGTCACACAGGTAGAGGGTGATGGAGCCAAGATGCGCTCAGGGCTGGGCTCTCCAGCAATAACCAGCTTTGTACTCCCAGGACAACAGCTACTAGTGAAAGCGAGTGTGTTCTTTAGCAGGGAGTCAATGGTCGCAGTTTTCTGTTGTTATGGTTTAGATCAAGAATGATCCCTGTGTGAAGATGCACTGAGAGGTGGGGGTTTTGGAAGGTGATTGAACTGTGAGGTGCTGTACTTATCTGTGGATTAACCAACAGATGAATTCAAAGCTACATGTGCTGTTAGGAGGTGGGGTCTGGTAAGACACAGGTCTCTGTGGCGACCTGGAAGGGTGTGTCTTGCTCCCCAGCTCCTCCCTCTCTCTCTGTGCCTCCTGGCCACCATGACATGAGCAGCCTTTCCTCCGCCTTGGCCTTTGCATGCTGTTTCTGCCTTGGTAGGCAATGGTCTAGACCACGAGCCAAAATAAACCTGTCCTTCTCTATGCTGTCGGTGTTCGGAATTTTATCCTGATGATGGGAAAGTCACTAAAAGAACTATGATATAAAATGTATCTACTCACCTTACATAATGAATCTTATCAGATTAGATGTACTAGAAAATTTTAGGCACTCAGATAACAACGATGGTTGAACTGGTCCCTCACCTGGAAGAGGAGAGTGCTAGTGCCACATGGACTCTGTCTGGTCACTGATGAACTCAAGCACCTCGGACAGTTTGTTGAATTAATAAAACAGAAGTTGAGAACGGTTAACCAAATCAAGGAATTACACTTATCATTGGGGAGGGGAAAAGACACAGCACTTCTTTGTATTTCAAATTAGATATGAAGATGGAGTGAAAAGCTGTGTCTGCATGGAAGAAAAGGCAACAGTTGGAGGGACCAAGGGTCAGCTCAGATGTGAAATGGGAAGATGTCTGAAAACTGCAGACAAGTATATTTAAAAATCACAAACAAAAACAAAAACAAAATAATAAAATATAAGGACAGCCTTTCAATCAAGATATTACAACAAGCTTTGCTTGACAAGAAAAGTAAAATGGAAAGACAATACTAAGAATTTTGAGTTTTAGGAATAATTGCAAATGTTTGGAATTAATAAAAGCATGGAAAGTAGCAAAAAAGAAAAGAAAAGATAAGAAAATTTCTCACACAGAGATGGCGTGAGGTAAAGGGTCATTCTGTAGAGAAGGGAGGCTCAGAGTTTCAAGGGTAAGAGGAGGGAGGGTGGCCTGGACATGAGGATGTGGGAGCTGTGGGAAAAGGTGATCGGGGACTGAGTGTGTTTGATTTAGTGAAGAAATGGTACTGAGAATTAACAGAAAGAATGGTTATGAGAAGTGATTTGAAGCTGTTGTCATTACCTTGAACTTTGGTAAGCAGGATATGTCAACCAGTGTGACTACATTACCTCAGTAAAGGATTTTACCAAACAGAAATATTTTATATAGTGTAAGTATCTCAAGTTATTTCAACAGTGATTTTTAAAAAACATTTCAGTTATAAAGTTAGCTAGAGTAAGTCTAGAATTTAAATCCTAGTGTCTATTAGTATTAACTTTGGAGAACTTTTAAAACTACTGGTTCCTCAAAGATAATTGGTGAACATTTTCTGAAGCTGGTATCTGGATACTGATATGTTTTTAGTTTAATCTTCTACAGGTGATTCTAATGTTCACCGAGGTGAGAAATTGTTAAATTCACCTGCTTATGCTAAGTCAGGAGGAGTACTGCTCCCCAAAGTGGAAGGAGTGCTGAACTTGATCTAGAAATTCCAGTAACATAATTCTAATTATTTTTGATTGACTGAAAGGCAAAAATCCCCAAACTAAAAATATTTTGTTTTCACTTAGATCTCATGCCTGGCAAGGGCTGCAATTATAACAGCCTTTTAAACTAGAACTCCCAGAAGTTAGCACTTGATCTCAGGAGATACACACATTATTTCTGAAATGATATTGATGCCCAGTGAGAGGAAGGAAGTCATGTTAATTACATGGGTTTCAGCTCCATTAGAAACAACAGAGAGGGAGAGGAATTCCTTTTTGCCAAATGAAAAATGTCAGCAGAAAATCAGCAGGGTAAGAAAGAATTGGATTTTCAAGCTTCTAAGAAGAAGGAAAATAGAAGCAAATTAGAGACTAAAAACACAACAGCTGATTTCCTTAAATTAATTAAAAATTTAGTATATATTCACCATTCATTCAAATATATTGCAGCTTTTAATTTATAATTTATTTAAAATAAAAATGTACTCTTCCTTTTTTCCAAACCTTGTCTTCTTTCTTTGTGTGTTTTTGAAAATATGGGTCTAGGCTTGGTAACCCGTGAATCTGGCTTTACCTGCTGCTTTAAGTCTTTGGATTCAGATTCCCGTCTGTTCGTTTGTGTTGTTAATTGTTTCTACATCATTCTGTGCACTGGCCAGGTTAAAAGAAGCTATTAAAATAAAAATCAGACAATGACATCATTTTTGAAATACTTATGAGGACATGATGTGTCTTCTACATTGACGTGTATGGAATGTATACATCCCTCTCATAGAAATAAGTTAAATTTTTAG
This sequence comes from Hystrix cristata, assembly GCA_004026905.1. Classification (NCBI taxonomy): domain Eukaryota; kingdom Metazoa; phylum Chordata; class Mammalia; order Rodentia; family Hystricidae; genus Hystrix; species Hystrix cristata. The sequence goes on along the minus strand of PVJO010003252.1, from coordinate 122,578 downwards.
CATAAATGGTGTGACTAGGCATGATAATCTAGGATTTCACTAAGAATTTTGAGTTTATTGTTGCACATGCAAGCAAATCTAGTTATACAGAATACATGTTTTCTAGAAAGTTTGGTTATAAAGATTATTATAAAAAACTATCTTCTATTATTATCTTTGAGAAAAATACTAATCAGGTTGAGTTTATATGTATTCATAATGTAAATATGCAGTGACACAGAAAACAGCACACTGCCTTATCTGAAACCTTTAATCATGCAATACTGTTCTTTGGTATTTGGCTTTGATATACACAAACATTGGAGAATGTACCTAATAATACATGTGTTAAAAATCTTAACCCAGCAATTGAGACTTGCAAGTTATGCTAAGCCACTCTTTTTACCGTATTTCTTATATTTATGAGCACCTGATAAAACACTGTTTAAAAGTTGTATCACATCATAGTATCTCCTAATACTCCCTCTATCCTATTTCAGGCTTTACTTAAATTAAAAAATTCATCTTTGAAGTATTAAGCTTCATTACATATGTTGATCTTAAAGTACTAACTGATTTTATTTATAAGAAATTGTGCATTTTGGGGTTTTTGGTTCCAGTGACCAGCTGTGAATCCTGCCTTGGCCACTTAGCCTTCCTGTGCCTCAGTTTTACCACTCGCAAGGATGACATACTAATAATGCCTACTAATAAGACTGTTTTGAGGGTTAGTTGCCTCATTGTGTGTAAAACACCTAGAACAGAGCCCTGGCACGGCGTAAGTGTCATGTGCTGTGTCCCCATGCGAGACTGACAGACTTAGAGGCTGAGTCCAGGCTGCTCAACAGGAAATTTAAAGCAAGACAAAGCCGTGGTATCTCCGCTCAACTCTGCACGTAAGCACGTCAACCACGTACAGGATCATTTGCCTCAGTTTACCTTGCCTATCTCACCCGCCTTCAAGACTAAGGGAGACTAGACAATAGAAACTAATCTTCAGGGTTTGCAGGACCATCTCCCATTGCCAGCTCTTTAAAGTGTCTGGCTCCTAACCCTCAGTGATAATGCCCTAAAGGTCACCAGTTATTGTCCTAAGTCTGCAGTCATTTCAGATTCTACAAAAAAGCAGAGCCTAGCAGAGCTCACGGTGAGCAGGTCAACTCAGAGCAGGAGCAGTGACCCCATGGTGAGAGCTCAGGCTGTACTCTCCAGTACCAGCCGTCATCTCCTGAAGAGAGCCCAGTCGCCCCTCCACAGTGATGGCTGTTGCAGACCCGGTCCTGAATGCTGCTACCAGACCAACCTTGCCCAGGGTGACCTAAGCTGCTGGCCATGCACACCCCCAAGGCTTACATTTGTTCCCTTACTCATAAATCCCCAAAGTTTCTGTCCACCTCCAGAAGACAGATCCGAACTTCTTTTTCTGCACTTCCCAGCATGACCATGCTGACTAAAAGTTCTTTCCCTGCCCTGCAGCGTGTCTCCTTGATTGGTGTTATGGGGTGGGTGGTCTTCTTGGAACCTTGAAGCTGGGGCATTTGTGCTAAAACTCTGTAGTGCTATTACAATATATTTGCTATCACCAATAGTATTAGTTTGGTATTGTGAACTGTGATCCACTAAGAGTTCATTTCTTTTGATAATAAAAAGAAAAGTTTATTTCAATTCCTAAAAGTCTTGGTATACTTAACATTGATTATCTTCCACCTCCTGTAAGATCTGAAGAAATTAAACATAGTGTAGTAAATGTGAACACGAAGTCAATAAACATAAAAAATCCTACATGGGTTGAAAACAAAGGCTTGCCCCTCCCCTCCACTGGATATTTAGAAAATACATGTCAGAATCATTCTGAGAGTCTGGCTCTTGGAATATGGTATATATAGATTATCAACAAATAGTGGGTGGCCTTAATCTGCTGAAAAAGATGAAATTTGAAATGCATTACCAGAAATGTTCATAGAATGAAATTCATAAATAAAAATGAGGGTTGCCAGAGTTCTTCATCTGGTGACATATCTGATGGTCAATACAGAAATCCAAGGTTCATATTGAAATTCATACCTTTTTATAATTTTAATTAAAATTCAGTAGGAGTCTAGTGAATTATATCATTAACCTTTCACTGCTAGAATTCAAAGGATCCCTTTTTAGGTCAGTGTGAATAATGAGTTTGCTAGTCTCATCCAAATGTCCATTTGTACAGCCTCCCCAAGACAGGCATGGGATTATTAAATCATCATGCATTTGGCAGTTTTTGCCAAAAGAAAAGTGCCAAAGTGGGAGGGGGGGTCAGGTCAGCCCTGTCTTCAATTGACACTGCTGCACGACAAATTTAGGGAAGCCTTCTCCCAATTTAATTCATTGCTCCCAGTATCTCACGCATTCCAAAATTTCTGGAGATGGTTAAAGGCTTGCCAAAGAGGGGGAGAGAAGCAGATTAAAAGAAAGATTGAGAAAAGAGAAATTCACTAAAAAAAAATTCCATCAATACTACCTAATGTGCTCAAGTGCATCTATGTTTGCATTTTGTGACTGAAAGATAGAATGCTAGTACTAACCATTGAGCATATTCTTATAGAATTCTGACTCGTAAGTTCCCCCTCAATCATCCCAAAAAGGAAAGGTGAAAAAAATGAAAAGGAGAAGTGAGTGTTCAAGGGAGGCATCATGGCAGGTTGACATATTCCTAGATGGCACATAAAAAAATAAACTAAAGGAAACAAAGGTGGGAAAGAAAGATTGTGAACATCCTGATTGTATCAAAAATAAGTAAAAGTATGCTGGTGGCTATAAAAGAAGCGAAAGGAAAGAGGTTTGAACCAACATTGTTCTTCAACAAGTGAATACATTTTTTTACTTGAGTGGAATTGACATATTTAAGAGGAAATACAGTCTTTGTATCTCTGCGTAGGAGAGAAATTTTCAGTCCTTAACAAGTTTGAGGAAATCTCTTGTCAGTCTTTGAAGAAAAGCTGCCTGGGGACTGAAGGGTATTTGCAAAGCTTTTGTGGACAGGCCACGGAGAGGGGGAAGGTGTTGTCTTGTCATATTAATTATTGTTTATGTGGCCGGGTGGCTAATGAAACTTTTGAAATGACTGATTTCCCTGTTGATTTGCTTTAGGATGAATGTCACTATCAGGTCATCCCGGGAGGGCATGTGGATGGAGCTCTGAGTGTCCATGTAGAAAACCGAAAGGCTCGAAGACATAGCTGACTTTGCCTCTTTTCCTAATGCAAAGAAAGGCAGTTGAGAATAAACAAATGGCTGCTGTGTAGAAGGACAAGGCTTCCTCTACCTGCCATGACTTCCACTGTGAGAATGTGGTTTTGACTTGAATTATTTGGGAAAGATGGAGCATGACGATCCAGACACTTGCCAACATGATCAGTAAGATTTTAATCTCAAAGGGGTGAAGGGAGAGGGAGAAGAGGAATTCCCTGATTCAGGCAAGAACAAGGCAGAGTGGATGGATGATGAAAACTAAGTTTAGTTTAATACTTCATGCTGTAAATGTTCTAAGATTCTTTCAGGCATTTGTTTGTTTCATGTCCACCAACTTGTTGGATAAATTTCTTTTATTTCTATGCTCTTTTGTTTTTTTAATCTTCAGATACAGGTGAACATACTGGTGCCTGAAGAAAGTAAGAATCCTAAGCCAGGCCATACTATTAGTAAAGATTTAAGGCCAGCAGTTCAAATTCCGGGCTCACAGACCTGAATATGACTCTCTCTGTCTGAAAGTGCCAAGTAACTCACTAAAATAGAAATTATTAAGGATGTCATGTGATGAGTAAATGAAGGTAAAATTTACATAGAAGAGAGAATTTCAAGTCAGATGGAGAAAATGATAACTACCTGATGAGGTTTTATGAAAACTTGAAAAAATCTGACAAGTAACATATACAATTTCCTATAATGACAGGATTCCCCAATCATGCGGACCTTGACATTCAGATTCTAAAAGCACACTATTTTATCTGTTTATAATTGGCTGTAGTTATTTCTAGAGCTACATTAACAAAGATATAGAGGGTGGCTTCAAACACAGAAATCCGTTTTCTCACAGCCCTGGAGGCTGGAAGTGGAAGACCAAGGTGTCGGTGGGGCTACACCCTTGCAAGGGCTGTGAGGGAGGAGCTGTTTCTCGCTTCCCCCGACTTGCACTGGATTTCTGGCAATTTGTGACATTCTTTGGCTTGTACCTGCAGCATCTCAGTTTTTGAATTCAGCTCCACGAAGTCTCAATTTCTTCATTTGATAAGAATGGCAGACATCAAGACAGTGGAGCCTGCCAGACTCCTGTATGACTTCATTTTACCTAGTTATATCTGTAATGATGATATTTCTCAATGAAGTCACACTTGAATATACTGGTTGGAGTTTAGGACTTCAATATATGACTGTTTGCCGGAGCAAAATTCAAGCTGTAGCAATGATCTTGAATTACTTTCATTTCTAAGAACATAGAACAAGTATTCATTGCAACTATGACTCCATACTTAATGGTAACTGCTGAATAGTGGCAACTGAATATGTAAAGATGGTAGATGCAGATGAGTGTAAGAAAAGAAAAGATGCCAGGCCAGCATGTCACATGTGCAGTGGAAGATTTAGGAGAGTTTGAGGCCTGCCTGGGCTACATAGTGAGTTCAAGGCCAGCCTGAAGTACACAGTGAGGTTCTGTCTCAAAAACCAAAAGGGGGGCGGTGCTGAAGTGGCCATATTTAAATGCATAGAGGACCAGCTAATATTTAGCTTCTGTTGCTATGGACTAGAATTTGTCAGGTCCCAAACATGGAAATTAGATGACATGGCAAAGAATTAATATTAAAATCATGTAAAGTATTACACCAGAAAATCTATAGCCCTGAATAAAAAGTGTCTTGAGAAAAAAAAAAATGTCAGAAGTACCCAAAAGGTTTTTCAGGCATGTTAAGAGCAAGGAGAATACAGAAGTCTGCATAAGGCTGCTGCTTGGGACAGATGGTATAATGTTAATGACAACAAGGGAAAAGCATAACTCCTTCATGCCTGTTGGATTTCACTACATTGTTAGAGAAAATGATCCTTTAGCTAGAAAAGGTACAGCACTCACTACCAAGTGGGAATTGATCTTCAAAAGATGTGGCATAATTTGCAGAGTGGACCTGGTGCTCCAAACGGTCCAGACAAATTGTGTCAGAGGGTCAAGGGAACTTGGGGAAGAGATATTTGCATGTCTGCTGTTAATATATTTTGAGGACTCGTGGGAAATGGAAGAGTCTAGAAAACTGGGGGCAGAAAAAAAAAAACTGGTTTCTAATGAATGGCGGACAGAGGAGATTAGCTATACTGCAAAACGATGTGTTGGAAGTACTTACAGAAAGATCAATATAACGGAAGTTTTATGAGCTTTGGTGGTCCATGTCCTGTGGTTCTCTTGGGGGTTTTAGAAGAAAGCAGGAAGAGGTGAGTTCCTGCACAGAGATCCCAATCAAACATCAGTGCTTTGCTTTATATAGGTAAGCTCATGCCTGGTTAGGAAGAAAGTTCTCATGAATTAAAAGCAAAATCACAACTACTCCACAATGAGATACTAAGTACTTAATTTGTACGCACCAGGGAGCCCTGAGAGAGTATTATCAGCCACAGTGAACTGAAGGAGAATCAACAGACTAACAATAGGGATTTTCCCTTCCTTCCCTTTTGGTTTGTATTCTTTTCTTTCCTATGCCTTTCCTTCCTCTCTCTTTCCCTTTCTCCTCCCTTCTTTCTCTTCTTCCCTTCTTTGCTTACTGACATTACTCGGGGACTTTAGAAAAATGTAGAACTTGGTTTCCTGCAAGACGTTGACAGTAATTTTTGATACCCTCCTTTCAGAGGACACGATAGAATGAGAGGAAGTGTGAATAGTAGTATAATTTGGTTAAGTTGTCAGTAGCTTATTCATTGACTACAAAGGATGAAAATTTAATGAATTGTTAATGTGGAAAGATAAACCCTAAGTGAAGTGTTAGAGACCTACTCTCTTCATAGTAATACTCAGCCTTTTCAATCAGTGACTTAAATACAGCACGCAGATCAAGTTTGTACATTACATGAAGCTGTGAGGAAAAACAAATTTATTTTTAGATTCTTTTTTATAAAGAATCTCAGCAGGTTGAATGGGAATATAAAATGGTGTGTCAGCCCACGGTGCCCAAAGGCCACGGCGATCAAGGATGCGGAGTTGAGTCACCTACTGGCGATGTCAAAGGAGGCTTTGGTCGTGGTTCTGCAGAATTACCAAGGGCTGCAAGCTGTGAGAAGAGCCATCTGGGCGCACGAAGGTCATTCTCATGGCTATGCTGTAAAAGCCGACTGCAGAAACTGTCCATGCCAAGAGAGACTGGAAGGTACCCACACCAGCTGGAGGAGCAGATGAAGTGAAGGAGTGCCCCGCTACCGACAATTATGCCAGCGTGCACCCGACCATGAGTGACACCTCCATTACGTCCTTGCTGCTCCCAGCTTCTGGCACGAATGAGTTAGGGAAATTTGAAAATGGGAACAGGTAGGATTAGAAGGCAGGACTTTTGAGAGTGGGAGAAGATTAGAAAGGAGCATATAAGGATTGACTATTAATTCATTAATTGTGTTAAATATCCAGCTAAATATAAGTGTGTTTTGATCAGTAAGTAATTATAACTACAAGTGGAAAAATTAAATATTATTGCCAAACAGGACCAGAACCACCTCATAGAGTACTTCAGTTATGGTAAATATAAAAGCATTTTCTCTCTCTCTCTCTCTCTCTCTCTCTTTCAGCTTCCTCTTTTCTCTTACACACTCATGCATGCACACACTCATACACACAAACACACACACACACCCCTGAGGTAGAATACTGTCACATTCCACACATCTCTATTTAATAAGCAAAGCATTTTAAACAATGCCTGAAATTTTGTAAGTGCTCAATAATGCTCAATAAATAACAATTTTTATAAATAGACATCCCGTTTTCATAATGTGATGCTTAGACCATGAGTGGAACATTATATTCAGTTTAAGATGTCAGTTGATACGTTACCCAGAAGAAACTGTCCAATATAATGAGTACAATTCTAAACCCAAGAGTAAGAGTGGAAACACTTCCAGATGGCTCAGAGTGGCATGGCCAGTGGATGTGGGAAGCGGCAATATTGTGGTTCCTAGGAGAGGATGGAAACCCAGTGTGAGGAAGGAATAAGGAGCAAAGTCAATCAGACATCCAGGCATCGTATTTGCTGGGGGAGAGCCAGAAGGAATGGGTTTCCCTCTCTGGGTGGTTAAGAAGGGAGATGGTTTTGGGCTACTGCCTTAGTTGCTTTTTTCATTGCTGGGACAAAATACCCAATACCCACAAGTTAAAGGGGAGGTTTATTTTAGTTCACAGTTTATAGAGGATTCAGTCTATAGTCAGCTGGCTCCAAGGCAGGGCAGCACGGCAGAGGGGCATCATGGAGGAGAAACAGCTCATGGCAGGCAGGCAGGAAGCAGAGAGCCATCAGTGGAGGAGAAGGGCCATTTATACACAGCCCTCCAGGCCATGATCGCAGTGACCCCCCTCTTCCCACCAGGCTTCCTCTCCTAACATCACTCCCAGCTATAAACCCATGTGTGGATTAATCCAGTATCACATGTCTATGACCCAGCAGCACAAACTCATGATGCAGTCACCTCTGCAAAGCCCCACCTATGAATACATGAGACTTTGGGGGGACATTGAGATATAAGATATAACAGGTACTGATTACTGGCTAAATAGACTGCAAAATGGAAGTGAATTGGAGAACGAGATTCATGCAAATAAGGGGCTGATTGTGATAGTGGATTTCAGAGTGACAAGGATGAAGTGCAGCTCTGTGGAGAGATTGAAAATTGAATTGTTAGTGTACATATTATTATTATGCATTAAGTTTAGTTGGGAAATAGGTACAAAGATAAAATATTGTCCTGAAGTATTTCAGTTTAGTAAATAAAGAGATATATCAGCAGATATACAAATAGGTTTTTCTCCCATGAAAGAAACATATGCTTGTGTATAATATAATCACATATATATATGGAAAGAGAGAGAGGAGAGCAAGAGATATTTTCAAGTAAAAGAAGTGCCTGAACTGAGTCTGAAATATGAGTCTCAATGAGGATCTCAATGTTCAGCACAAGAAAAGCAAATTATTATGAAAGAACTAAGAAATTCTTTAGTGTTGGACTATAAGACAGAGTAACATGAGATATAGAAGGTATGAAGATATCTAGGTCCTTGATCAGGAGAACCTTAACAAGATGCTATGCTTTCTGTCGTTTTCTTATAGAGAGCAGGGAACTACTGAAAAACTTTGAGCTAGAAAGTGAACTCACATTGGTAAAGGTTTATACATTAATTGGAAAAAAGATAAGACAAAGATACACAGAGATTTTTCGAGGCAGGCCCAGTGATACCCAGTAAGGGCTAATGAGTTCTTGAAAGAAAATAGTAGTGAACGTAAAACAAGACAGTCAGAATTAATAGATTTTGGTTTCCTTCTGCTTTTAAGAATGGCTATATTTGGATCAGGGGACAGGACAAGAACATTTATTAAGAAAAATAACACCAGGTATGAGTCTCATTTCATAAAAGGAAGATGGGTTCTGTTTTATACTTGTTGACTTGAGTTGTCTGCAGTCACTCAAGTGACAATGTCTGTAGCCAGTTGGCTGTATAGTTTAGAGCTCAGAAAATAGTGAATAAGTGATTTAGATTTCAAGCATGTAGGTAGCAAGGAATCATTGGAAACATAGGTTGAAGTGGATAATAAGACATGTTTGTGTGCAATGTAAAGAAGGAATGAACAAAACTTTAGGTTATAGAACATCAAATAGGGTTCTAGAAGACAAAGCTGGCAGCAAAACTGTTAGAAATAAATGCTTGAAGAATTAAAAGGAAAATATTTCATGTAATCAAAGTCAAAGAATACAAGCTTCCAGAAGAAGCAAGCATATAGTAGTCAACTGCAGATGAGAAGTCAAGACAGTTTGAGCATTAAAAACTGCAGATTACATTGATTGGTTGGATGAGTTATGAGAGTGGAAATTATACTGCAACAAGTAAATCAAAAATGCAAGGTGAGAAAATGGATTCAAAGGACACTAATCCTTAAAGTTATAATTTTACTAAATAATCAAAGTGATAATTTACTAATATTTACTAGTTTTATGAAAAGGGATCTCCCTTCCCCTGAGAGCAGAGAAAAGAAGAAACAATAGAGTCAGATAGAGCTAAACGTGGGTGTGAGGACACAAAATATTGCAGACCCCCGATTTTCTCGGGAAAGTGGGAGGCAAGGGATGCAGCTGGGCAATTGTGCAGGGGCCTGGAGAACCAAGTCGTGATCTGACACCTCCACTTAGGTATACTGAAGGCCCCACACACTTGCCTTAGAGGAAACCTAACTTATGATCTCCCTGCCCTACCTTTGATTCTGCCAGCTTTGACTTTTATCATTAGCTGTACATCCACAGATTTAACTACATACGCACTTGCAGAGGCATCTCAAAGACACCCCGAATTCTAAAATTTTTCCTGGTCAACTTTCTCTTTCATTTTTTTGAAGCCCAGCCACTCTCTGGCCCTTTTTGCCATGTAATTATCTCCACAATCTGTTAATTGTGCTGTCTCCGCTGTCAGCAGCCACCTTTGTGTATTAGCTAGACAATGGGGTGGTCACCGGCAGTGAGACTGTTTTATAAGCTGAGAAATGACTTTGTTAACCGTTCTATTTCTGCAGTCTGGGAAACAGGCTGGAATGGACCCTCAGGAGATAGTAAGTGCATATAGAAGCAGTTTCCCATCTTACTCTACCTGACTTTCCTTCTCGAAAACTGAGGGGTTGGTCAACCTGCCGTAGCCATGTTCACCTGGGAATCTGTAAGAAATGCAGGCCATTGGGCCCCAGCCCTCAACATACTGCATCAGACTCTGCATTTTAACAAGATCACTAAGTGATTTGTTGGGATTAGTATTTTAAAAACACTACTCTCATCAGCATCGAGACAGATCTCTCAAAATGCAAATACAATCATGTCACGTCCCTTCTTTTTAAACACATTTTGGTAGTTTCTCTTGCTTTGGGGATCAAGATTAAAATCTTTTTCCCAGTCTAGTTTTATCCCTGTCCAGCTCCTCGACATCTTTTTCTACCTTGGTTCCTTTGAACTCTGTGAAGCTGCCTCCATAGCCTTCGTTCAGACGATTGAGCCCAGCTTGCTCCCTCTCACCACAGGGCCTTTGCCCCACCATTTGTTCTATTATCTTCACTTTTGTTCTTACGCCCACAGCACTCTCGTCTACTCTTTTACCTAGTTCCCCTAGTTGACTCTTGTCTTTCAAATCTCAGGTCCATTTTAATTTTTATTCAAGACAGCTTTTTCTCTCCCCTGAGTACATGAAATGCTTCTTATATAGAGACTCAAAACACCATGTTTCTCTTTTATGTGGTATTTATCATCATTGTAATTTATTACTGTTTTTGTTATATCTAATTAATGGCTATCTCTACAGTTATAATTCTGTGAGGCAGAAAATGTTCCCATGTTTCTCACCATAGTGATATTTCAACTGTTTAGCACAGCGTTGATCATAATGCAAGTTTCATCAAACAGGAATAAAACCTTGAAAATAGAAGGAATTTACCTTTCACAATGAAGTCTCTAAGAATAAGAGGGCACTTGGAGGGATAGGAAGAAAACTGAAAGACAAGTAGGAAAGGTCTCAGCTGACAGGTGGGGATGGTGAGGAAGATGTTGTGTGTACAGATTCTAAGAGGGTGTTGTCTCACATTTCTTAGTGGTCTGACCAGGGATGAAATAAAGATCACAAGACTATGAAATCACAGACAGAAAGAAAAAAAGACTTATTGAAATGAAAACCAAAGTAAACTATAAACAAAACATATCAACTTAGTAATTAAATGCTTTTAATGTTAAAAACAATAATCCCAATTTTTGCCTTTGGGTTTATTAAACCAGACAACAGACAGGACACTTTGCAATAACTATTTGGAATTTCTTAATCATCTTATAAGGCAGGTGTGGGCAGTAATTTCTTTTGGGGACATACAGAGAATAAAATTCTAGGCAAAAGGAAGTTTCTGAAGTTACAGAGCAAATATGAAAGCAGATTTGCTTGAATAAAAAGCAAAGTGATGGGGCTGGAGATTCAGCTCATTGGCCCTGAGTTAGATCCCTGGCACCTCCCAAAAAGTAAAGTTATTACTTTATACTCTGTTCCTATGAACTTTTTGAAATAACAAGTTAGTTTACACAGTACTATTTCTAATGGATTTTATGTCTATTGTACTGAGGAGAATAACACTGTTTAAAAATAAATTCAGAAAGTTTCTTTTAGAAACTTCTTCAAAGTTTCTTTTTATTACAAAATATGAAAAATGCAGTGTGTGCTTTTTTTAGAAAATGAAATTTCATGTAGTGTTTGTAAAGCATATATCTAAAGAAAACAGGTTAGGTTTCTTCATCTGCATTGTCTATTTTTGTTTGTTTGTTTTTTGTTTTTTTCTGTGGGGTGCTGGGGATTGAACTCAGGGCTTTGTGCTTGCTAGGCAAGCGCTTTACAACTGAGCTAAATCCTCAACCAACATTGTCTATTCTTGATGTCGATTCTGCACGCAGAGCAAACGAGTTGCCCTACATGTGCCACTCACGACAGAAGCCCTTTTTTGTCTATTCTTATATAAAAAGACTACAGTGGGAGATAATTTTCAGTTGGGAAAAGTAGGCAAAATTTGAAAAATTGTCATAAGAGGTACATATATATTTGGATTTATTTATTCACATCAGGAAAATCAGAATATATGTGCGTAAAAGAAGAAAAACACAAAGTCAAATTCAAAGTCAAAGTGACACCAAAGTCCAATCTTCAAATAAATTAAGGTGGGCAGAAATAATCAGATAACAGTATCTAGCCAGGGGCATCTCCTTATTTTCATACTAATAGTAAATGTGTTCAAATTCACCCTGGATGATGCCGGAATCTAATCTGCCTCTACCTTTCAGTATTCTTCCTTGTTGATGTCAATTTAAGTTCTTTATAGCAAGAAGAACAGAATAATAGAACAGGTTCCCAGGGCTGGGCTGAGGTTAATAAAAAAAAGTCATAAATACACAGAATAAGGGAAAAATAAGACTAGTAGGAACTAGCACAGTAATGGAACCCACATTTTTCTATTAAAAAGGAAACATCTTGAGATTTTTAAGATGAAAATTCTTACTGTAAATGCATCGTTTCATTACCAACTATGGTCTGGCAATGTTACATTATAACTGGACTGAAAGACTATGTGGGGTCTCAGTCCCCTTAGCAGAACCCCCTTTCCCTCCCTGGAGGTGTTTTCCTAGCTGATGGAATTAATGGGGGAGGATTGTGAAGGATGTGAGGCTAATAATCCAGTAACAACACCAATAACAACAAAAGAATCATTGTATCAGTGTATTCTTTGCTGCTGGCGGCCGTTTTTTCCCAACTTTGGCTTAAATTACATCCATTCTGTGATTTACAGGCAACTCTCTTTCATCTAGCGAGCCATCTGGATCACAACAGTAATATGGCTTTGTTGACAAATGCTACAAAGCCGACTTCATTCTCAGGGACCATCTTGGATTTTTGTGTGGTCACAGCAGAACACCAATGAACATGACCCTTAACACTGGGCTGCCTGTCCAGGCCACTTGGGATATTATCTCGTGTTTCCCGGCACCTCGGGATGATACAACTTTACCCAGTGCCTCCATGGGGGGTGTCTCAAAGGAGGAAGTGTTAGGATTCACGTGCTTATTTAGCTAGGACATCAAATTATTTTTCCAGATATTGAATATTCAGCAAATTCCAAAAATTCAAGAGAAAAACAGATGGCTTCAGGGCAGCCAAAAACGATACAATTCTGTTCCTCCTTAGCATTATATAATCAAATACTCTCTGTGTGCATGTGTGCATGTGTGCGCGTGTGTGTGCGTGTGTGTGTGCGTGTGTGTGAAACTGCTTGAGTTTCAGGTCCTTTGAAGAGCAGGGAGCTCATAACAGCATTCCTGCTAGCTAAGATTAGGGGAGGAAGAAAACTGAAGGAGCTATTTTTCCTAAGTGACATTATTTGTTCCCAATTAATAGGCACAGGGATATGAAAAGGGTCGTATAGTTTAAGAAGTCTGCGGTATGGAGATGTGCTGAAATAATTGCCCAGCTTGGAAGGTTTATCAGCGCCTCAGAGCCTCCCCACTCTAAGAGCACTTTTCTAGTATACTTTAAGAGACCGCTGTGTAACCTTCACGGGTCCAACATCTACCCAGCAGCACATGATTAAACTCTCAAACATATATAAAAAGAGCCCTGCTGGATACTCTTCTTTCAACCAGCTGGTATTTGGGACTTCACAATGTAATTTTTTTGGTAACAGTTTGCATTATGAAAGAAAAGCTGTTTAACTGGAGGACTAACCAGCAGTGGCTGAAGAAAGTGAATATTGCAAATTGCATTCTTCTGGAATTATTAAAAGCATCTCAGCAATTCCAAATTCAGTAATGTTTATTGCAAATTCATATACATTTCAAATTATACACTTGGATCAAAATCATGTGTTAAATTATAGCCCTAACGATGATAATGTTGAGCATTATTTTCATCTAATTTAGGCAGATGAAAGAGACTGATACATAACTTAGTATTATCATGTGTATTAAGTGCTGGTAGTACAGGTAGAAATGGCAGAGCACTGATGCAGAGCACAGGCTACAGGCTATATTACACTAGAGTATGGACTATAGCAGAGCAGCAGCTAATCACACAGACTCTCAGAGTTCAAATCCAGCTTTCTCATTTTTACCAGCTAACTGACCTTCGGAGAGGCATTTCATCTCTGCAAGCCTGCAGACCTTGATCTGTAAAGTGATCACAGGAATATTTTTCTAATTGGTACAGGATGTAATTAGGGAATAATCTTGCAAAGCATTTCAGAGATTATCTGGCAAGTTATTGGTTTTTATCTGTTGTTTTTCATAGCTTCATTATTATTACTATTATTCTTTAGATATTGACATCATATATAGATAATGACAGGTGTAACAATCAGGTCGTTTGAATTGGTTACCTGTTCATCACAGAGGGGCCATCCAAAGCCATGGAAAGCTTAAACTGACGTTAGTGTCAGTAAGCAGGACTGGGTCACAAAGGGCTTTGCAAGGACATCTTCTTTTATTCTGAAGGCATTTGGGACTTTAAGTAAGTTCCCTGACTCCTGGCTGTAGGGAGGGAAGAAGTGCCAGAGTGGTGGCAGTGACTCTAGTTACTCATAACCGCAGGAGAGAGTTGAAGGCCAGCTGTTGGGGTTCTTTAGATTCCAGGGTAATCGAGGGTTGACACAAATCAAATTAAGTCCTGGAGAGGATACCGAAGGTCGATGCATAGTTAAAATTTTGTGGTTATGATTGCTTGTTATCTAAATACTCATTTTTATGTCAACGTTTTTGTCCTGAACTTTGTAAAATATTTACAGTGACATTTGAAATCTAAGTAAATAGTTTGCTAGGGATTTGTTTGAACACAACTTTTCCCACCAATTAACAAATGACAAATCTGTTACAGTTTTTGCCAAACTATCTAAAACTTAAATTGCAGAAATATACCATAATGATCATAAATATATATTACCTACTTTAGGCAGTCTCTTAAGGTTATTATGAGGGTGTTTTTTGTTGTTGTTGTTTTTTTTTTTTTTTTTTTTTTTTTTTTTTTTTTTTGTGGTTCCGGGGATGGAACTCAGGGCCTTGTGCTTGCAAGGCAAGCACTCTAATCACTGAGCTAAATCCCCAGCCCTTAGGTTATTATGAAATATTTTTAAACAGTAAACTCAAATTTCAAGAAACACTAAGAATTATTTTCAGTAATGTAGCTTAGAGATATTGGAGACACGTGGGAGTGATTACTAGTGGAAGATGCTTGTCCATCTCAGAGAGTTTATGATAAGGTAAGAAAAATATAATTTCATTATTCGGGAAGTTTTGTCAAAATACACAAATGTTACAGTCTTCCTTTTTTTTTTTTTTCTTTCTGGTGTGCATGTCACTTATAAGATAATAAGGGGAACCCTGAACTTTGGCTGGTTTCTGGAAATCAGGGATTTTGATGATTGCAGAATAATTGCAGATGGTATAAATGCATTCAAACAATTACAGTATTTGTATAATTTGAATAAAATGGATTCATTTACACCAAAAAGACAAGAATGGCAGTTGTTTCTGAGCTGTTCTTGAATTTTGGGACATGTTTTTTGTTTTTCTATTGGAGAAAAGAAATGAGAACTGGAAAAACGTGTAACCTCTAAATTTATAACCTCTGCAAAAAAAACCCAAAAAAAACAAAAAAAAAAAACTGAATCAATTGAGCAAAGGGAATCCAGATTTTCACCTGGGGCTATTCTAACTTAAAACTGAAATTGTGGTTAACAAACAAATAACATACTCATACTTCGTGTACCTTTTATTTTTACTGAAGCTCCCTTTTGTTTTAGTGTGCTCAAGTCTTGATGAGTTTTTAGAACAAAGAAACTTAAAAATAGCTGAGAAATCAATATCAGCAGCACAAAAGCAGCATGACAGAGGCTTTGGAGTTGACCAGGGGATGAACATTTCTTCATTTTATGACTTCTTGAGAGAAGTTTGCTGCCCAAGTAAAGACAATAAAAAGTTGTTAAATTAAGGTCAATTGTATTCTTACAATTAGTGAGAGAAGAGCTATTATTTTTTCTTTAGCAATCAGTAAAACTACAAAAATTATATGAAAAGCAACAAAAAAATCACAATATGATACATTGGATTTCTTCTCTAAAGCAGCAGTAATTTGAAATGATAATATTATACTTGAAACAATGTGATGATTTTGTTTCATATATTGCTAAATAATTTTTAAGAGAAAGCAGAATTTTAAATTAATACATCTCATCAGAACTTGCAAGGGGCAACATTCAATAAGGATATATAGCTTTATTTCTCTACTCATAGGGAGAAATTCAGAGTTATTGGTCTATTGTCACATGAAATGTACATGACTTTAACCTATGAAGTCCAGGAGCTGCTCTCTTTCTTCCCTTCCTACCTCCTGCTTTCCACTTGGCTGTATTTTTAAACAAGGTCCATTTGTTCTTTAAATTTTTCATTTTGAACATGGTACAAAGCAATTTTAACTTCATTCTAAGCTAATGGTATCATTAGAGTTTATCACACAAGAGAATGTTATAGCCATAAATGATGAGGGGATTGTGGGATTAGTCTGGAGGACAGGATTCCCATTGTCATCGGGACTGTGGGATTAGAGTCTGGAGGACAGGATTCCATTGTCATCGGGATTGTGGGATTAGAGTCTGGAGGACAGGATTCCCATTGTCATCGGGATTGTGGGATTAGTCTGGAGGACAGGATTCCCATTGTCATCAGCCATGCTTGAGAGACTGGGGCCTAGCTCAGGCTGGCGGTGGTGGAAATGGAAGGAAGTGATACATTTGAAAAAGAGCAACGAAAGGGACTTGCCAATTAGCTGAAGAGGGAGCGCTACAGTTGTAGGTAAGAATTCGGATGTCTCCATTTTGAGGAATAAATGATGAAATACATATAACAGAAAGAGTAAAATATTACAAGGAGAAAGTGCATGTAATAAATGTAATCTGAGAGAAAATATACTTTAAAAGAGACATGCTATTTAGATAGACCACATTAAAAAGGATCGTCCTATCATTTCTCTTAAGCTGCTCCCATCACTGCAGGTGCTAGTGTTGGCGAGGAATGCGACGTGGGGAAGCATGCACCGGAAGCACGCTGTTCTAGACTTGGCATTTGTTTCAACCAAAATTCAAATAAGATGAAGGATGGTCAAGGTGAAGATAAAGGTTAGTAGGAGAAGGTAAGAACTGGTTTGCACCTTTGTCGATTCTGGTTATTTTTTCTTGGTTCTTATGTTTGTCTAGATAAAATAAGATTTTCTTCCTCTCTTCCATGAGTGTCCCTGTGTATGTACGTGTACACACAGGACTTGTAATTGTGCTTTGATTGCAGAAATTGAGACCATAATTAAATCACTGAATGCTCGCTCTATGCCAGGAACCATGCAAATCACTGACAAGCATCATGCTTATTCTTCACATCAACCTTTAAACATAGTTGCATTATTATTCCTTTTACCCAGGTTCAGAAAGATTAAGAAATTCGCTCAACTTCCCAAATGGTACGAAAGACAGAGTTTGGATCCAGAACTAGGCAGTGTGTTTTCAGGGTCTTAGTTCTTACCAAATATACTTTATTATCAAAGTTTATGTAGGATTTGAAAAAAGGAGCACATCCGCTTATAAAAATGTCAAAACTGGATTTATTTTCATCTTCAATTTCTTCATGTCTTGTGGAATATAGAGGATTTATAGAAATGCACTAAGCTAGCGTATCACAACTTCCTTAATCAGTGTGGAGTAGGTATGTAAGCCTCAGATTTCTGAGGAAAAGAATTTTCCCTCCTTACCTAAGAGTGTATAGCATCAAAACTACCATGGATTCATTAAGCAGTACTTTTCATGAGATCACTCATTCGTGGAGTTGTGATTTTCCTTGTGATGATGTAGTAAGAAGAAGTAAGAGGGCCCTCCTCCCCATTTTTCCCACTTAGTAGATCTTTCAGACATGGAGTGATTTTTACTCCTCTACTTAGCAATCTCTCTTCATTTGACAAGACTTAGATTAACCTAGATCCCCTAAGAACTCCAGGTTAGTGGCTCTCTGCGAGATATCTGGTACATACTCTGCACAAGCCTTTCATAACATACCACTTTGAACAATCTTATTTTTTCTGGAGGGGAAGGATTGCACAGTTTTACGTTCCCTGTTACATGCTGCATAATGGGAGTGTATTAGAGGCAGTTGAGCTGATGAATAAACGAGAAATAGATGTATTTCAAAATAACATTGTGAGCTTTTCAAGCCTGAGTTTAACAGCCCTTTGTTCTAAGGAGCACGAATGACTTAAGGAAGCGCTGAGGTACCACAGAGAATCAGAGAACAAGAGGTTTCCTTTATGTGCCAAATGAAACTGTTAAAGTAATTTTACCTGAAAGTCATAATGTTCACTGCCTGACTACATTTTTAAAAATATCACTGTTGATGATGCTTTCTTCAATTTTTCCTTTCCAATTCTGAATCTATTCTTGATTGCCCTGCAAATCATCTTACTGTTCAGAGTGAGTGTCCAATTATATTTAATTGCATCACGTTTCACAGTTAAAATTTCCACTGTGACCAATTTTTCTGTGTTCCTGGATAGCTTTATGAGTGATCTATTTTTTTTTTTAATTTCCAATTTGAAATAATGGCATGCTCAATTTGCTTCTTATGTTTGTCTAGGTATCTGTGTCTGTGGCTATCAATTGCCATTATCCATTCTAGCAAAATTATTCAATTCACTCTAATTATAAATTTGCTATGTTTTTGCTTAGACCTAGCACATCATGAGGTTCAACAGTTTTCTCTGCAATAACAATTATTTCTCAGATGGCAAGTTATTGTGCCCGAACAATCAAACAACTTGAGATAGTTAGCCAAGGGGGATAATGGATGCAAATGGAGGGTTTCTTTGGCAGAAAAAGTGATGATTGGTTTTTTGTGGTTGTTGATATTTTTTTTTTATCTTGAAGAGAATACATTTTACATACTATAGGCACAAAAGTTGAAAAGAACCATTTTCTCAACCTTTTAAAAAATTTTAAATAATGTACTCAATCTTATTGCAGCAATCTCAGTAAAATCAGTTTCTTTGAAGTTAGACTTTCATTTGCATAGAAATAAATAGGAAACCCAGTTCTGAACCTTCTAAGGCTAGAAATGGGCTTGGTTAGCATTGGAATTGAAGGCAAGAATTAGGATAAGAGGTGGTCACAAAATTGCCACCAAGTTTAATTCAGTGTCTCTAATCTGTGTCTCTAATCTGAGAGGCAAACACCTGAATGTAGTATAGAGCTGTAGTATGACTGCAGCTTTGAGTGGCTTGTGTTAGAGTGTTACAAATAGCACATATTCTTTTCCTTTTCCCCAAGTACATTAGTTTTACAGTAAGAAGTTGTAATAATTTATAACCTGAACCTCAACTAAAGACCCAGCTCCATGGCCGTCTGAGGAAGTCACAGCAGTGAGAATACAGGGCCCTTAGGCAGCTCAACCTGATCAGACAAATGAATAGAAATGGGATGAGCGCTCTGAAGGAGACACAGAGGGAACGAATGAAGGCCACTCAGAGGGACCTATGAAGGTGGCAAGTGGGAGGGACAGAGTCAGGGTTTGATTTTCCTCCACGTGAGCCTAGCGCACAAAGTCCTAACCTACCTCCTGCAGACAGCAAGAGAAGAAACCAAAGTTTCAAGACTTGGGTGCAGGGAAGAGGCAGAGAGACTGAAGGTTCGTTTCCTGGTTTCAATTCTAACGAAAGGGACTTCCTGAGCCTCGATTTTCTCATTTATAAGAAGAAAGGAAACCTACCTTCCGGTGCTGTGCAGAGTGAATTAATCTATTCAATATGGGACGTTGTGCTCAATACATGATTGTTACTGATTTAGTAAGACCCTGTATATGGACTTTCCAGTCATGCAAAATTAAAGGAAAAATGCAGAAAAAATTAAGCAGATTTTAGTCTAGCTCTTTACTAGTTCAATTCAGTCCAGTACAGCTTCTAAATTGAGGATTCATATCTGGACAAATCTGTAATACTAAAGTGCAGAGCTGAGGAAGAGCCTGAAAGGGAATATTGATCATGGTGGCCCCCTTCTCTCCCTCCCTCCCTTCCTCCCTCTCCCTACCTTCCTTCCTTCTTTCCTTCCCCTCTTTTTGCACTTGCAGTGTATTTTATTTCTATCTGCTAGAATGATATCTCTATTCTTCTCTAGGGGAAGGGGAAAGAAAGTTAAAAGGTTAAAAGAAATGTAGTTTGTACTTATCTCAGAAACCGAAAAATTTTAACTAAGTGTGCAAAATCACAACCTCTCCACTAGTCAGAGCACTTAAGGTACCAATGTGTGAGCATAAAAAGTACCCAACAAAATGAAACAACAAACCTGGTATGTTGAAATGGGAGAAAATTAAGGAATGCCCCAGTGCAGATTTTCTTTAATGGTCCTGGTAATGTAAACCAGAATACTACTCAGGGATGAATAAGCTGGTCTATTCATGGAATAGACTAAAATTTTAATCTAAAAATCTATATATTTAAATTATTTTCAGAAATGACACTCTCTTGGTTCAGTCTTCAATGAATATATTTTTTAGGGAATGAAAGTATTAATTTGTTTTAAGCAAAACAGGCTTAAAATGCCTCTAAACTAAGCAATTCCTTTAAAAGCTTTTCTAGACTTTTTAATAGACCATTTATTTTCAAGAGATAGAATATGTTACTATTTCAATTACTTTCTGTTCTTCAAACTTTTCTTCTTTTTAATGAGATGTGTAGGCAAATATATAGGGTAGCATTTCATAGGTCTTTAAAAAATCTTTAATCTGTAAATTCTTTCTCAATTTCCTATGCCCAGTAGGAAGGGATTTGGAATATGTCACCAGGAGAAGAGGGATTATTAAATGACATTTTCAATTGTTATGAGTTCTGTGTGAGTTAGAGACATTGAATTTAGTGGGTTCAATTTTAATCTGTTTTACAAGACAGTGTCACCTTATATCATGTGAAAAATACACTTCCTCAGTTGGAACACAAAACATGAAAGTACTTCTTTTAACCTTCCAATATATCTTCTAGAATAAAAACAAAAGCCTGGTCTTTACCTTTCACATGATACAGACTCTTTTTTTCCCTATGATATGCACCCTAGATTAATTACCATTTCTATAAATCACTGATTGTCTTAAAATTTAACCTTCTTGTTTTAATATTTATGTCATGAAGACAAAGCTTTTAATATCTGTATTAAAAATTATTCTTTGCTTAGGGTACATAAGATACGTTATCATTTTGAAAAAAATACAAGGTTTTTTTAATCAACAAGGTTCATCCAGATTTGATTATTCAAGTGTACACTAGGCAGACCTTAAGATTGTGATTGTACTTACCTTCAATCCTTTTTGTAGTAGAGACTTAATGCAAATAGACACAGAAAGTTAATGACATTATCACATAGTGGAAGTAGGCAGTTTACCAAAAACATATAGAAGTATTTTCTATAAATAAATACACGTGAAACATTTGGAGCCTTCGTATTCCATTAAATAGTAAAAGTAACGCAAAGAATTTAGGAAGGTATTATATTTCTACTCAATCAGTCTCTTCTTTTCATTGTCGTCCACAATTTTTTAATCTAAATGTCTTCCCCTCTATAGGATTAGCCTTTTTGGAATCAAATTAAAGATTCTGAAACTGTCTCTCATTATTATTTGATATTTGGAGCTGTTTCCCCAAAGGATTATAATCAGTTTACTTTTTTTTTTTTTTTTTTTGTGGTGCTGGGGATCGAACTCAGGCCCTTGTGCTTACAAGGCAAGCACTCTAATCACTGAGCTAAATCCCCAGCCCCAGTTTACTTTTAAAGAATAATTGATATTTGAAAGAGAGTGACAGGTAGAAAATTAAAAATAAAATTATTTGAAAAGGAAATATATGGTTTGAACTTTGTCTTATCATATTTGGCCAATTAGTCTGAAACCAGTTCTGAATTTACTCTCTTAGAAACGTCAGCTCTATCTATGTATCAAAATGGTTTGATTTTAATCTACCCATATGCTTGCAGTTTTGAAAATAAATAGAAGACAAACATTCCAACAACTAATCGGTGTGGGCAAGGACCATGTGGCCTTTTACTTTTTGTGTTATGCTTGGCTGTAAATTTACAGGTACAGAGTAGGCTCGGATTCAGTCCAAGCTGTAAAGTCAATAAAACATGCCATTATTACACTGTTTTCTTTCTGACTAGAGAGAGGTAATCTGATGAATTCCTGTGCATTCAAATGATCTCTTTGAATTACTGAAGTTACTTAGCAACTTGATAAGATAATCAAAACACCCCCACTGACGCATCCTTCAATCTCTAGATAACTGCATATATTGCTCTGCATGTCTATAGATAAAAATGTTATGTGTCTTTATAGTTATAGATACACAGTTATAAATTAACCAGTCAGTTTTGAATAAAAGTATGCTATTCCCCTTTTACAAAACTTACCCTTTTTGAGTTGGATGCGTCAGTGAAACTTTGTCAAACTCTTCCAAGTCAGAGTCATTGTGGAAGAGAATGTGTTCTTCTTGCTTGTCTGCTCTTGTCATTTTCATTTCTGAAAGTCTTGATTCAATAATCTCTGAAACTCTGCGTAAATCCTAAGGCGATTTTGAAGCTATGGCTATAAATTCTATTTGTAGCCTCTAAAAACATTTAGGAAAAACTTGGAGATTTACTGGCTTGAGCTCCCTGTCTTAGAGCCCATAGCCTGAGTGGCCTGAGGGGTTGTTTCTTTGTTTTTGTTTTTGTTTCCCCCCCCCCCGAAGTCTGGCTCCTCTCATCTGACTGTAGGTAGGATTTCAGTCTCACCTTCCCAGGAGCAGAACTGGGGACTGCAAAGGAAAGAACAGCTCTCACAGGATAAATGTCTCACAAAAGTGGAGGAGACAGGAAAACCAGCATCTGTAAATAAATACCCAATAGATTTTTAGTGAATTTTCTCATACATTTTTTTCTTCTTCTGAAATTGTTATTAAAAAAGTAAAAAGTGTTTTTTAAAAAGTGGAAACAGGGCTGGGAATTTAGCTCAGTGGTTAGATTCCAACACCAAAAACAAAAACAAACAAACAATCAAAAAAAAAAAATGGAGGGGGAGTCTCAGTGGTATATTGAAGTTACACACTCTACCAGACACAAGTTTAATTCTGTGTTAAAACCCTAATAGTATTCTTGAACCAGATTTATTTTTCTCTCTCTAGAGAGTTCATTGTGATCGTCAGGCTCCACAATGGCTTTTGTTCAAGACGGGATGCAAATTTTTGGGGCGGTGGCTTTGTAAAACCTTTATTCTGATGCACAATCCTGGCAGTATGGATTAATACCTTTAATGTCGGATACAGAGGAAGCCCATTCGTCACGTGATTATCCTCAAGGGTAAGAAAATTAGTGGGCTGCTTCTGCGAGGACAATTTGCTTCTAAATTTTTGGCCATGTTCCTGTGGGGAAGGGTGGTAGGGTGGTTAATTGCACATTTCAAGATCCAGCCAGTATTCAAGAAATCCTGTCATTGAAGTCTATTTTCAGTTGTTCTTTAATAGTAGTTTTTTGGTCATAGAGACCAAAAATTTGCTCTCTCAGCTTAAATGAAGGAATCTGGGAGTGTTAGAAGTTCTCACCAACCTATTTCTCTGTTTTGGGAGTGTGAGCTAATCTGCAATGATGGCATGAATTTTGGCGCGAATATCTTCTCCGTCCGGGAGGAGTGAAAGAGCCATCTGGTGACCAGAGGTGTGACTGTGGCAGAAAGTGATGAGCTATTCCCTCCACTGTTGCTGTCTGTCTCCCAGGTACACAGCCGGATGCTGCTCGGTAGTGTGGGGCCACGGGACAGAGTTCCTACCAACGAATGGAAGGGATCCAAAACACTCAAATTTGAACCATAAAGCCATTTTCCTTATTTTAACTTGTTTAATTGAAAAGACTCTAAGAACATAGAGCAAAGTAGAGGTATTAGATGTAAAAAGCATAAGTTTGCAAATTGTTCCATGGAAGACACCTCCCAGGAGAACCACATCAGCAAAAAGGCTCATCACAGGCTAGAATGTGAGCAGCAGATACATTTTTTTTTTTTCCTACAGTAAGACACTGGACTTTGGGAAAGGGACTTTTATTTTAGCCATTAGCCTACTTTCACTAAGTATTGGGGTATGCGTTTAATAATCAGGCCCCAGGGAGATGTGAGAATCAGAGCAGTAGCAGTTTACTGATCACGCACCGAGAGCACTACTTGTAGTTGCACATCAGTAAAGTGACGAGTTACAAATTACTTCATTTTCAACATCTAGAAGCAAGAAGGATTCAAAGCTGATCGGTTGTCTACCTCTAGCTCCATTAGTTATTTGTGGCCAGTGGAGAAGAATCCACTTTGGGAAATACAGACAAAATCTTCTTAAGAATACTTCATCTGAAGAGGTCAAGACTCTCCCCTTCCCAAGTCATGGATTTATTTATTTTTTTCAGTTATACTTCACTTTTGGCTGTTATTATTTCCATAGTGTTTTTGTGTAAATCCCCTCAAAGCCTATATGAAATTAGTAGAGCCAAAATAAATAAATATATAAGTAATGAATAGATCAAGGGTTCTATTTCCGTACTCTTTAAATTAGCAGTGGCATTTATTTCTCCACAGGTCTTTGGCATCATTTATATTCTTCAAATTCTTCAAAGATTTCTAACCATAGTTCACTGATCTCATTTGCACATTCTCCCTATATCCTGAGATATAATTATCCTCCCACCATGAGGATTTAATTCACTTACAGTCTCCTGGGTATTCTTTTACAATCTCCTCTTTCATGTTAGGTTTTATTTCCTTCTCACCACAATGAAGATCAATCTCCTTGAAAGAAAGATGAGACATAGATGACAGCCAACTTGTGTCTTGTGGTGTCCACCAGTGTATATCACAGGTCTGCTGAAAACTGATCTTTGTATTTTACCTGCTTTCTTCACTTGAATGTAACTGAAAAGGGGACATGATCATTCAGAGCAGTTTTTAAAGCCCTAAATTCATTAAGGGCTGTAGATACAATGATACTACTTTATTGGCGCATGGCCATTTCTTTCTGATTTTAAAATGCATTTTCCTCACTGTTTGCACTTAAATTTTAAAGTATGAGCTGATCAGAACATACCATGCGTACATTCTCTGATGGTTTTTGGTATATTTCTTGTATCTTTATCAGTGGGCTCATTTATGATTGAAAAAATAAAGATTATATTTCTGAGACTCCCTAAGCCACCTTCTATGACAGAATCTCATATGAAATCAATATGCTTTCTTTCCTAAATGTTTGGATTTCTGCCTTCAAGGATACATGTTTTCATCTTTTCAGTTATTATAAACTCTAAGATGAAATGTTTTCTTTTTCCCTGTTTCATTTTTTGCAATAAAAAGGAGTAGTGCCACCTGTGAAAGGCTAGCTTTCTTCAAAAGGAGTGATTGGTAATCACATTTTAGGATTTTTGTCCTCAGATTTTCAGCCTTGAAAATATAATTGTTAATATATGCAGAGTCACTAGTCTTCCTGCAAAACTGGCCAAGCACGAAAGCCAGAATTACAGTTTATGAATTCATGACTCACAAACAAATATCAACCGGGACATGTAGATACTTGCATTAAATGATGAGTATATAATTTCTCTGTAGTCCAATGCATAAGAAAGATCCAATTGTAATTTATAATCATGGAATTGTGAAAATAAGAGTAATTTGGAAGATTTCAATCATCAGGATTTCCTTACACGAAAGACTGATGTATCAAAATTACCAAGGTGAAAATATCTAATACGGAAGGCTTTTCACATTACTGTTCAAGAGACCTTAACCCTTTGGGTATGTTTGGGAGATTTATGTTTAGCTTTATGACATATTTTACTTCCATATTTTCATGTATTAATTATCAAAGGTGTTAAAAGACTAAATTTTATTTTTGAGGAGTCATTCAAAGGTGAAAAGAATTTAACAAGGCAGTGCTCTAAATTGAGATAAGCAGACATCTGTTGCAAAGAGATTGAAGATAAAATTTTCGAGGGTTACTGAAAATATTTTCCCTTAGAATGAGCTCTGTGGCCTATTTAATTGTAAAAATCACTATTATAGTGAAGATACTTGGCTTCGGATAATACCAAAGGTAACCCTAATATTGAAAGTATGATCCTTTCAATTCTGTGTTTTCATTTCCAGTCATATACAGTAGATATTTTATTAGCTATCTTAGCTCACAGCCAGGATACAGCTTTGTCAGTAAGCCATTTATTTTTCTACAAAAAGTTAAATCCCTCCGGAGTTCTTTCATTAGGCAAGCCACCACAAATTACCTGCAAAAGTCTAATTTTTAATCCAAACTGTATCTGAAGCCTGAACAAACATACAAAAGTATCTGACCATATCTTCCCACCCATAGTAGAATATTTTTTGTAAATATTTTCCCATGCTATGCTTAAATACAATTTTTGTGTATCATATTTTAAAATGCCCATCAGAACATAGAATATATCTGGATTTCTTCCGTTAATTCACTTCCCCAACCCTGAAATATGTCTCTTTCTCCTCTGCTAGAAAAGGCTGCAACTCTTGCATTAAAAAGTTACCTTTTGAGGCCAAACCAGTTTTAGACAAACTCCAATCCATTTTCTTCATTATCTTGAATTGTAACCATAATCAAGCCCTCCGTGCCTAACATGAATTATCATTTAATCAATGGAGACAAGAATACAGCTGTGCTGAGGAGCATTTAAGAGCAAATAGTAAATACAGGACAGAGCCGAAAAAGGTTCTAAAAGCATAAGTTAGTTGGACATTCAGATTGCTTATCTTCTACTCTCTATCCCCTAATTAGTAGTTATAGTGCTAGGGAAGGGCCCCACGACAAACACCATTAAAGAAAATAAATGAATCCAGTTCATAGAAACTACAATGGCACTGGATAATCTTACAATTTATTGCAAATTTAGCAAAATCTTAGACTGGCTCAAGAGAAGGCTCTGACAGATACCAGAGCCCCGAATCTAGAGCTACAGAAAGCAGTCGCCGTCTGAAAATACGAGCAGCGAATAAGTGTCTGTGAGTTGCAAAAAGGATGGCTATACTGCTAGTTGGGTTCCTTAAAGATTATTCTTTTGTGGAACATAAAAAGAAGGACGTATTTTGATGCTGGGCAACGAAAGAGTGGAGTATAACAGACAGTTTATTTTCATTTACTTGCCTTTGTGACTGATTTGGGGGTTTATTTTGAGCATCGTTGCTTCTTTTTGTTTGGGGAAATTCCTCACCATGTACAGTAGTGGCAGGGGACAGGGCCTTGCCCGCCTTACGAAAGTCATGACGGGAGAAAGGAGACAGGGGACAGCAGAGCATTGAATGCTGGCATCTGGGGCTTGTGATACAGAGATGAAGGGTTGAATCTGGTGTCTTGGGAAAACCAATATAATAAAGGAAACTTCTCTGTACTTGATATTTCTGCATCTCCTGGACCTGCCCTTTTTCCTGCTGAGTTTTTGAATCTGGTTCTGTAAACTAGCTTCCTGATGTGCTTTCTATGCATTTACTCCTTTTTTTCTAGTTAATACAGCCCAATGAGCAACTTCTATTCTCATTATAGAGAAGACAAAAACTGGGCCTACATTTCTCCCATATTTTTCTACCTCTCTGTTTTCCCCATTCCCTCTCCCAATAGGGATACTTCAAACCAGTGAAGAATAAAAACCCTGGCATCTCCAGGGTACATCATGTATTTAAGAAATTTACACTAAGATCTCACATTAGGATGAGGCGTAATTGGCCCACTCTTCTATCATTAGATGCTTTTTCTTTTACAAACATGCTTTTGGCCTGACATGTGCCTTGGTGGTTGTGACAGCCCTTTGCAGCTGTACAGAAAAGTTTTGGATGGATACTTATATTTTTATCTAGTTTTCATTCATATCTATGTTTTTTAAGAGATACGTTTTGTTGCTTTTTCTTCAGTGTTCTTCCTCTGTGTGGTCATTCTCTGGGGTCTGAGGCCTCATCCTGCTCCCCCTACAATTTTTTTTTTTTTTTTTTTTTTTGGTGCTGAGAATCGAATGCAGGGCCTTGTGCTTGCAAGGCAAGCATTCTAATCACTGAGCTAAATCCCCAGCATCCCCCCCTGCAATTTACACTCTACCTTCTCCGGGCTGATTTCACATGGCTCTTTCAGTTTCCTCCCATCAGTAATCGCCACCACACCCATTCTGTCTTTAGGCAAATCTTCTCACATAAAATCTCTCTCTGTTTCCATTCCGATGTTCTGCTGTCTCCTGCAATTCCACCGTTCAAGTCTAAATATGAAATCACTCCCCACCAAAATCTGTCTTCTTTACTGAAATCCTATTATTTATTAATTTCATCATTATCTTCTGTCTGAACTAGAGTCTCTTTCATCATCACAGCCTCCTTAGGCCATTTCACACCTGTTCACACCATCTGGGTCCAGGGAGACGCAACGGGGGTTACAGGCTCCGGCCCTTGACTCTGGTTTCTTGTCCATCCCATCCATCCTATTTGTGCTGTAAACTCATGTTTCTTGGCTGGCACATTCCTCCTGTTACTTCTCTGAAGACCATAAAAAAGACAGAACTCTGCCTCCGAAACTAGACACCCCAACCAGCTGTGGATGTCCCTGAGTTGTCCCTTAATTGTAGTAAAGCCCTTTCCTCATCTGCCAAGTAACAATGCAGGCAACTTTTGGATACCATTGTGTAGATGCCGTTCTGAGAATGCTTGAAATAATCGTCAAGAGCCACCCTTGAAAACTATTACAATGTTTGTTGAGAGCATGACTTGAGTTTAAAAGGCCTTTCTTGCCTTTTAAAATTTTATAATTTTTCTGCATAGTTTTATTCCACATTTCTTCACTGATTCCTAAAATGAACCCTTTAGGATAAGGTTTTCATGTTCTCAAAAACAAAATAAAGATCTGTCTGCCTTTATATTATCATTTGTTTTTTCCATCTGCTTTAATTATCGTTCCCTTTTACACACACTTAAAAATACATTACCATGTCCAGTTTAATCTTCTTTTCTTCATGAATATTTTCCTATAGCGTTAATCTCATTTAGCTCCTCCTTCGTGAAACCATTATTTCTAGCCTGTTATAATACTTACTATAACAACTAACTGTTTTTCTGTTGCTGTCATTACTCTACTTTTCAAGCTAGCAACTTGTAGGCTGCAATATATTTGGTACATGTTAACAATAGTTTGATTGACTGATACACATAGCAAACATTATATAATATAATAAATATGAACTCTTTGTTCAAACAGTTTATTCCCATTCATCTTTTGCAAAAGGGCTGATAGAAAAAATTGCATTATATTAACAAACAAAATCATTACATTGCAGATTGAAATTGCTAGATAAAGAATAAGTACCAATTTTTATGTTCAAATGAATCACAAGGACAAATCAGCCTAAATAATAAATTGTAAGTTTCGAATGTGCTAGTGCCACTCGACAGTGAGTTCTGCCAACATAAATTGATCCCATGGGCAGATTTCTCATTAACCGTGCTTCACCAGGGCATTGGGTTAAATGCTTAAATAACAGGGTAAGAGTCTTGCTGACAACTGAATTCCGCTTTCCAGGCCCTGCAAGACACAGGCTTTCCCTTCCTGCTCAGTAGGAAGAGAAGTCCATCAAAATGTCATTTTTTCTTCATGTGAACAGTTTAATTTCTCTTGGTTTCTGCACAGGTGAAGTTGCAGTTGGTGCTTGGTGATGGAGTGCCACTGACTGACTCTCACAGACTCTCTGCTTTCCCCTTCTTACAACAGAGATCCAGCTTTCAATCACATTACTGTCTGCTTCCTTGACTTCCTTTGCCTTATCCATTATGCAAGGAGGTCAGCTAGTAACACTCAATATGACTAATTAAAAAGAGAAACGCCGAGGTGAAGTGCACCCAGGCACTTTGGTAATTGCAGTGATACCTGTGAATAATAATGACAATTAACGAGTCCTGTAATAGCCTTGTAAATAGTCATTTGACCACTCACAGGAAGTGAATAACAATTTACACTGATGTAGAGAATCAGTTCTTATAATTAATCTGAGTGGTCCTTTTTCCGGCCTTCTGTGGTCTCAGACTGTTTTTGGCATTTCAGGGATTCCTGGAAGAGGTTTGATTTGGAACCATTCTCCACATGAGAGCTTAATATCCCAGCGCATGGAGTGAATAGCATCTTCTTCATGTGGGCTACCTTATTGTTAAAGATGTGTTTAGAGCAAACTGAAGCACCTTTGAGGTAGGAGAGTAGAGCGTGGCAAAAACTGGCTAGGAAAGTAGGTGTTGCCTGTTAATTACAAAATCCCAAACAGATGCGACTTTTCAGGAGAAAGGCCTACACCTGATGTCAGCCTGAGGCAGGTGATCCCAACACCACCTCTCAGGACCCGGATGTAGAAGTTCTCACGGGTTTCCTCGAGATTTCGACAGTATAAATAAAGGAAGGCAGACAGAGCCAGTGGTATCGCGTCTTCCCACCTCTCTCAGTCTTGGTATGTATTTTTGTTTTATTTTAATTTTTTTCTACCTTTATTTTCCTTGTTTGGCCTAAACTCATTCTGTAGAGTCAGTTTCTCCCCCAGTTTCCATTTTGGCTTTTAAATAAATGTTGTCACTGATTTTGGTCTTATTTCATTCATTTCTTTGTTCAAGGTGGGAAGAACCTGAACTCCAACTCCAGAAGGACGCCAAACAATCTAGAACCAGGTAGAGTTTATTTGGAATATAACTACCTGATAACACCTTGAGGTTGGGAAAGATATCCTGACTCAAACGCTCTACCTAGAAACTTCCCAGTCCTGAGTTCTTTACCTTTGTCTTCCTAATGGCTTGAGTTTGGCTGCCTTTGTCTTTTTAATTCCTCAGAGTGTAGCTGTCTTTGTCCTTAATTGCTGGAGTCTGTCTGTAGAGGTCAAAACTGCCTTATTAATTTTTGATAAAGCTCAATGAGGCCTCCATTCTGTCTTTTCCTACCTACGGTACCTCTTATCCCTCCACGTGAACTCATGTCTCAGTTCGTGTTCAAAATTGCTAGTTTCGGGCTGAGGATTTAGCTCAGTGGTTAAAGTGCTTGCCTTGCAAGCACAAGGACCCGAGTTCAATCCCCGGCACCAAAAAAAAAAAAAAAAAAAAAATTGCTAGTTTCTTCTTCCTTAAGACTTTAGGTATATTTGATTTTATTTTGAGGAAAGTCGATGTCATATATCTTTTGATACTTGATTTCATTTATTTTTTGCTCGTAAAGCAAGTAGAAAATTTCCTTACGAATATCTTTTCTGATTTTGACAAAATCCATCCACATCACAGTCTGTAACAACACTCTGAATCTCTTGCAGCAGGCATCACAGTTACAGTTGTGTATTTCTGAGTCCAGTTTATTTGATAAATAGCTTCACTACTAGGTTTCAATTTCCATTAGATCTGCATGGTACCTGCTTTTATAACTGTTGTGTTATCTTTTCCTGACACATAATAGGCACTTAGTGTGAATGAATGAATGAAGAAATAGAGAATAATTCTAGAGATAAAAAAAACCTACAGCAGATTTCTGTATGGAGAATGTCAGGTAGATACTGTAGGGACAGTGGCCCGTGGGTAGGCAAAAGAGAGGAGGAAGGCCTCACTGAGCTTTGTTAGAAGTAAATGGACTCAAGGTACATCCATTTACCTACAAATGTCTCTAGCTTATCCTTTTTTGTGGCAGAGTAGTACTCCATTGTGTAGAAAAACTACATCTTCTTTAGCCAATCATTAGCTGTTGGGCATTTAGGTTGTTTCCCAGACTTAGCTATTACAATTGTGTTGCTATGAACATGGTTGTGCATATATCGCTATGGTATGATGATTTTAATTCTTCTGGGAAGATGCCCAGTAGAGGAATACGTGGATCAAATGGAACCTCTAGTTGTAGTTTTTTGAGGAATCTCCATACTCTTAAGCGAAATAAATCAGACACTCATGAGTACACATCGAATTGCTTCTCTGATATGAGTAAACATAAGGGTAAATAAAGTCAGAGAGGTGTAATAGGTATTATATAAAATGAAGATAATATTGAAAAGAGGAGAACTAGAAAGGGGGAAGGGAGGAAAGAAAGAAGGGAAAAAGGAAAGAAAGAGGAATGGGAAAAAATGGGAAAATATAAATAAACCTGCTGTAAATAAGGAAGGGAGGAACAGAAGGGAGGGGTGGGAAAAGGAGGGGAAACCAAGCTACATTATAAACAGGTACAAAATAACCACAATGAATGTGAACATTATGTATACAATGTACCAATACATTTTCTTGGTTAAAAAAAAAATACAAAAAGAAGTAAATGGAGAGACACACGAAGGGCACCACCTCTGCCTGAAGTGATCAGAAAGACAAAGGCAAAGAAATTAAGGTCAGGGAGGTGCCAGTAGCCTGATCAACATAAGCCCCTTTACTTTATACTTAAACCTGAGTAATCTGTTTTTAAGCCCCCACCCATATTCCTAGCCTCCACCAAACAACAGGAAAAAGTCATATGACTGCAAAAGACCAGAAGAAATCCAAGGCTAGAATGAAAGACAAGCCAGGAAGCCAGTCTGATTCCAGGAGCCTACTTGGGACAAGGATCTCAATAAAAGGAACTGCACACAGGAAATCCTTGATACTCCCTACTCATCCAGAGTAGTTGTCCACCATGTCTCCTCTCTCCCTCTCTTTCTGTCTCATTTTCCCCTGTAGGGACAGGAGTCCTCATAGGTAGGGAAAAGGTAGGATAAAGGCCTCGTTAGATGTTATTAAAAATTAATAAATAATTTTGACCTCTATAGCCAGACTCTAAAAGCCAGACAGCTATAATCAAATAGTTAGAAACATAAAGGCAGCTAGAGTCCAACAGTTAAGGAGACAAAGGCAAAGAAACTGTTACTGGGAAGGCCCCAGGTAATCTGGTTAACATAAAGAAGGTGAACTCCTGTTTTTGATTCTTACATCTACATAACCTGGCCCTAAGATACCCGCCCATAAGCTTGCCCTCTGCCAAAAGACAAAGGTCACAGGGTTGAGGGAAATCCAGGCAGAGGTGACAGAGAAGCCCAAGAGCCAATCAGATTCCGAGGGCCGACCCAAGGAAAGAACCTCAATAAAAAGGGGCTACAAGGAAGGACCCACGAGTATTTCACTTTCGAATGCTCCCTACTCGTGGAGTAGCTATCTATCATCCCCCTTTCCCCCTTTTTCACCACTTTGAAATCATTTGTCTTCTGAATAGATTGTCTTCTCTTAATTTAAACTCGGTTTCTTTGATTCTTTACTGTAGCTGGGTTTATGATCGCCGGGAAGTATATTTTCTAGCGGGGCAGCAGCTCACAGTCCATCTCCGGATATTACACCCCCTTTCCTCATCTTCAAATAATCTTTTATTTTAAATTGCCTCTTTGAATCTTTATTGACACTGGGCTTAGGCCCACCGGGAGCTGCATGTTCCAGCAGAGCTGTGGCCTGCTGTCCAGCGTGGTAGAGCATGGCGTGGTGTACAGCCTTCCCCAGACATAATGTTAGCTGGTGCATGGCCAAGAAGGTAAAGCTTTGACTGTTTAATTCCTTATTGAGTGGAGTTTTTACGATCTTGGCAGGCTGCTTGGACAGCAGAGGAAAG
The DNA here is from genome assembly GCA_004026905.1 of Hystrix cristata. Taxonomy (NCBI): domain Eukaryota; kingdom Metazoa; phylum Chordata; class Mammalia; order Rodentia; family Hystricidae; genus Hystrix; species Hystrix cristata. The sequence continues at coordinate 89,145 of PVJO010003252.1, read as the reverse complement.
CTGCTCGATCACCGGATCCAACATCTACAGGAACTTGGAAGACAAACAAGAGCCCTGGATATTGTAAGTGACCAGCCCTGGGGTCTTGGTTAAAGACTAGCTGGAACCAGCCCTCTAGACAGGCCCCACACAGGGAGTGCTATAGAAGCTCTAGCTTTCAAAAAATACTTCTTTCAGAGCTTTCACTGAGCGTGCGTTGGTGGCTCTGCCGTTTTGGGACTGCAGCTGAAAAGTAATGCTAGAGCTCCCCCAGTAGACTCTGATACTAACCAAAATGCGAATTTGTAAAATGCTGTAAAACTGATTATGTCTAGGAAGTGCACGTGCACAGAATCTTTATCTGTCCCTTACAGAATTCCAGCAAACTGTAGTTACCCTGCCAGCTAGCTCAATGCTCTTAGAGCAGCTGCCACTCTTAAAGCGAAAGACAGCACATTCTGGTTAACACCTCACTGAGGCCAGTGGGAATGTCGGCCAGACAGGAGCCTGGATTCCTTTCTGGAGACAGAGCTCTGCTTGTATGGAACCAGTGAAAGCTGAGAGAGCAGCTGAGGGCCCATGGCTGGGGCGAATACCGGGGGGCACACAAAGGCTCCACAGTGGAAGCTGGGTCCTGACAGCCCAGCTGGGTAACCAGGAGAGAGGTCTCCACTTATCTGTCATCCCCACTTGTGCTCCTCAGTGAGGTGGGAGGTAAAACTCTGCAGTGATCTGGTATCCTCTGTCCATAGTGACCTGAGGCGACTCCCTGAGAGCCCTCTCTTAAGCCTCCATTAGGAGTTGAGAAAAAGCAGCAGGCTGCACAGCGATTGTTAGGTATAACTGAATTACAATCTCAGGATGGTTCTGTTTAAGCATTTTAAATCATGAGCTATTTCAAATCCACAAAGTGTATACATATATAACTCGGATGTGTTTATCTGGAAGCTTTATCACTGTTAGTAAGAGAAGTTTCGTCATAAATGGATGTTGGTTTTCATCAAGTGCTTTTTTCTGCATCTATTAGTATGCTCACGTGTTTATATTTCTTTAGCCTCTTAACATGAGTTCCATTAATTGATTTTTCTAATGGTAAACAATCTTGCATTAAAATTAAAGATCAGAAATATGACTGGTAACCATGGAATATTAATTTTCTTTCTTTCATATCCTTCTGGTGGGTGTCTGAGGGTTTACTGGGTGAATTAGACTGTTCCATCCGTGAAGTCAAGGGCCACATAGTCTATGAACAACCACCAACCACAGTCTGGTCCCTAGTAGTGCACTTGATGATCCTCTTTCAGAGATGGTTTTATTTGTACTTGTTACAGGTACATGAAGCCACTGTAACTAAAGCCAAATGAGATTAATTTTTTTCTTAAAATTTTGGAGCCATATAAGTAGTACAAATTCTAGTGCCAATATCATAGAGTTCTGACAAGGAATTACAAGATGAAGATGAGAAATATTGCTGCATTTCTTTCTTTGGATAGATTTTTTTCAGAATTACTCACAAAAAGCATGATTCTTCTCTGGTTTATTTCATATCCATGGATCTGTGGTTTCTCAAAATTTAGGCGAATGTTTCATAGCAAAAGATGACTTCGTTACTAAACCATTTATCTAGGCTCATAATTCTGCACTGTTTCAGCCTTTACAAGAATTTGCTTTCCTTTCAGGTAAGTTCGGTCATTCACTGTGTCTTTGTATGTTGGGTCATTCTATTGCTATCAGCAATAATGTTTTCTTTTGTAGATTCCCTGCCCCTTTATATGAGATGTTCTAATTAAGTATGTCTGAGAAAACCAATTAGTACTGACCTTGCTATTAATGGACTAGAGATCTATTCCTTTGCTTTTTTGGTTTTTACATTCAGGAAGACCTAAGGTGATGTTGAGACGTCTATTGTCTAAATCTGAACAGTGCTTCTGTAATATGCTCTAATAACACAGAATTTCACGATCAGGTAGAGCTGGGAAATGTTGCACAGCAGAGCCCCCTTTTGAAGATGTATAGTGGATAGTTATACAGTAAAAGTCCTAAGAAATCATGCCATAAATATCAGTGTTTTTTCTTGCTTGATCCCCCCGCGAAGCCCATTAACACTTGCAAAAACTTATTGCGTAGAATAAGCATTTTCCTTTTACAGGTGAGGAAATAGAATCTGAAAGATGCTTATTCATGACAGGTACAGCTAGGACAGAGCTTGCAGGAGGACAAGATCATGCTCGAACTTCAGTTCTCTTCCTCTGCACTGCACGTACTTCACCTCGGAGCAGTGAGTAGGGATGTTAAAGAAATGAGTTTCAGGTGATGTAATATGCATCTATTTGTAATCAGTAAGAGGACCCAATGAATTCCAGCCTATGAAAAGTTTCCCAGAGATGATCTTTGCAATAAATGGACTTCAGCAGAGGGAGGAGGGGTGAAAATATTATATTTTTGAATGTTGACATAGAAGAATCAGGCATTTATCAAAAACAGTGGAGATGGCTGGTGTATTCTGTTCTCCTACTTCTTATTTTGACCACTTGGCCCATTAATAACTGCTTGCTAAGCAAACACTTGGAAGAACATAAATTACATCTATTTTAATGGATCCTTTAATGCAGAATTAATGTTCAAAAACATTTAAATTCTGTACAACACAAAACTACTTTCTCCCTTTCATTCTTTTAACACCTCTGCTTATAAGCATTAGAGAACTGATTATCTTAATCCCACAAAGACAGAACATTTAAAGGTTAAAAAAGTAACTTATTCCACATTATTGTGGAAAACTTTAAAAATGTCAATTTGTCTATCATGACAAATATCTCACTTACCTTCGTGTCTTGACTACCTTTGTATCTCGCCATTGCACAACAATACATTTTATTTATTTCTAATCTATATTATGTAAATACTCTCACTTAAAAAGATAGACCTTTTTTCTGTCACAGCAATCTTTGAACCAATGAACTATTCTGCAGAAGTCCACAGAGAGCCATGGTGAAGACGAAGTGGAGGATTTATAGCTCAGCTTAGCCATTCCCTTAAACATTTACAAGTCAGGACAATGCTTCTCAGCACCCGCAAGAGTCCATACAAATATTCGGAAGAATGGTGGAGATGGATGAGAAACCTGAAGGTCTCAGTCTCTACCATGGCTTCCCCTTACACTCCGGGTCATAGTGTTTCTTGGTAAAGGGTTAGAGGTGTTATTTTCCACCCGCCCACTCACTCAGGCCTCTGTTCTGCTCCATCATCTGTCGCTCCTGGCCACTGCTGTTGCCAGCCTGTCCTTGGCTGGCCTTGTATTCCCCAGGAACAAGGAGCTCAGGCCCTCCTGGCTCAGCTGTGTCCTAAACCCGGGGGTACCTCTGGGACTCAGAACCGCAATACTTCTCACTTACGTTGCAGTAACTCACAGCAGCTTTTTACATCTGACTTGGAAGACTTCAGGACAATGAGAAATAAATGTTTTACAGGGACAAGAATTCAGTTAGATGATAAAAACATGTCTTTTTTCCAGTCTAGGGAGGACAAATATAATTTATATCCTTTACAACATCCCTCTAATGATCAGAGCTTCGCCTCCCTGAGTGTGCCTCCGTATTTTTCAGAATATGCCACTTGTTTATTACATTAGTGTGAATAGCCAACCTCACTTTGGGAAAACTCATTTTCAATTTTAGGATATTTTTCTCACCCTATAATTAGCCCCTCAACCTCCAGTCTTTTATTGTTTTACCAGAGAAATTCTTGATTACAATAATCCATGTTATCTTTTCAGGAGAATTAGAATCATTCTGGCTAAAGTAACAGCAGGGGGCCGGTGGGCTTCAGCAGAAGAGCAAGGAATGGGCTTAATCACATCCAGCCCTCACCCTTGTAAAACCTTCACTCTGCACCTCCCAGCACCTCCTACAGGTTTTTGTCTCTTGTTTAATCTTAGAAAGAGAAAACACTCACAGGAACATAAATGCTAACAATATACTAGATGTTCTCAGAGACAGAATCTACATCTATATTAAAGAAAAAAATATATGGGCAACCCACTTGGGTCCACCCCTGTCTCTCAGGAGCTCTCTTTCTGTCTCTCAATACATTTCCTACTCTTAAAAAAAAAAAAAAAATATATATATATATATATTTCCAGATGACCCATAATGTGCTAAGCCTTTGCTTAACCCACAGTGCCTCTAATATTTAATGTGATAATAAACAATTTTTTGATATATTTCAAACATATAGTAAATCAGTTAAAATATTAGTTTGATATAGTGATTTAAATATTTTCATAAAATAAAATATTACAAATATAACTAAAGCATAAGTTAACAACTCAGTCAGTGTGTATATTTCTTATCCATGCAAGCACAAAACTGTTCTCTTTTTTCTAATATTCTTGCTCTGGTCCAAGTATTTATGCTTGAGCCTGTTATTGAAACTTTGCAAACGACAGTTACCTCTCATCTTCCCACAGCTAGTTTCACAAAGAAACTAGGTAAGAAGGAGTGGTAACTATACTTACTGGAACCCAAATCTGTGCAGATGGTTTACGTATCTTTCCACATTTAATTATTACATATATCACGTAAATGGAGAAAATGAGGTCCTAGGAGACTAGCAATTTAAACTAGGCCAAGGCCACCTAGTACTGAAGAATCTGATTTTGAAATGCATATGATTTTCCTGCCCACCTGGAAAGGTAGTGTGAGGTCTTTACCCTCTAGAGCAATTTGTTATTTAAACCATGAAGTTGTTACTTTTAACATTGTTAAATGAAGGCTAACTCTATAAACAAATATGAAAATCACTTTAACAAGTAGTTTGTTATATTTTAAATATGTTATACAATGGAATTTTCTATTTCTAAATGCACGTTCGATTTAGAGATATACCTGATATTAATGATGAAATTTTGGGGCTTTCGATAAATAGATTCATAAGATCTCTACTGTAAAGAATATGACAAAATACTTTACAATTAAATAGGTACATATTATACATGGACACAATGGAATGTATTTTTTTTTTGTTAGACTTCTGAGAATAGCTGTATGCTTTTAGTTTTAAAATGTAGCATTTTGAATAACTATTATTTGGAGGTCTTCTAAGGTTTGAAGCCTACGTTGAAAATTGGCTTATTGTGATGTATTTATTCTTGCTTTGAGAAGACCATTTATAACTTGTTTGTGTTGCTATTACCCTTAATGAGCCTTCATAGTCATAAACCGCTCATATTCCAGAGTTTTGATGATCTCAACTACAAGGATCTGGTATCTGATACACAGAAGACATTGCAGTATTGCCCCTAAAACTTAATGATCAGCAGTGTTACATACTTTCTCTATTTTTCCACAGCAGCTGGGTCTTCTTAACAGCTGTGTGACTAATAGAACATGACATCTGCTTTCTAATATAGAAACATGGAAATAATGCTACTAAGCATTATCGTAAACTGGGTCCCAGGCACATAATACATTATCTGAAAAAACCGAGTGGGTCTGCAATTAATGAAAAACCTAGAACTATAACTGGGCCGAGGGATTTTTACTGTGCCCATTTTTCATAAGACTAACAGCAGAGCTTTCTAGAAAGAAAAAAGAAAAATCTAATGACATCATTATCAGCATATTCACATGATAGGAATCAAGTAAAGAACAATGAGGGGAAAGATAGAAAATAGTATTTTTGGAGTGCTTATTTTTAACAGGCATGTGCTGTGAATTCTTTGTATGTTGCCTTATTTAACCTGTTCAGAAAATACTGTGATTTAATACTATTATCTCCTTTTCATTGATGAAAGACCAAAGGCTAACAGCATTTAATTTTGGCCTGTAGTAATAAGTTTCAGGAGTGGGGTTCAGGTATCATTCTGTTTAAATCTGAGGCTAACTTTCTCCCTGGCAATTGTAGTACCTTTGAATGAGGAAGAAGGTTTTGAAGGACAAGTATGTCCTTCAGTTCCCCAGAAGAAAGGTCCCAAGATGGAGTTTGACACGCAAATGCTTATTAGTGTTCTTAATATCAGCACCTTTAAAGGGGAAGATATGAGCAAGAGTGGGCAGAGGCCAAAACTGTGACACAGGTTTGGGCCGTCTCCTTGCACAGTGATGATGAACGTTTTAGAGACCAAGTGCCAAACTGCAGCCCAAAACCCACTTCAGTCTCCCAAAGTGCCAACACTACAATTAAACCTGAATACTCAAGTTTTACTTTATAAAACACAACTGTACATTAACATCTTTTGTCTCAAAAGAAAAACAGAATACCACATATGCCATGGGGTCGCCACCACTGTCCTAGGACTTCTGGGGCTATGATGGCTTCTCCATGTTATCCAAAGCCCAGCTGAGAAGACCTTTGTCCATGTCAGTCCATCAGGGAATGTGGACAGCATGAGATGGGTGTGACCCTGAGTGAGCGGTCCCTGCAGCTGAGCTGTCTCCAGGGGACCGAAAGTGGATGGCAGTTACAGAAGGCGAGCCTGTAGGTCTTTCACTGAAGATAAGATCTGATGACATGTCACAGTGTCCCCAGCTGGCTGAGGACTTCCAACCAAAATTCACTGGTCTAAGGAACAAAGTAGGGAGTGACAATTTTTGGATATATGTAATATTATAATAGGATTTCCAGTTTACCTATTGTAAACTGAAAGTGTAAAACTACACACTTAAAAGTAAAAGGCAGGAAAGGTATTTGCTGTCATAATTAGACTGTTTAGCTAATGAGAGTTTGATAATTTTATTATTTTTTTCAACTTGCTGTCTTTTTCAATTTTTTAAAAATTTTTATTAGTACAAGTTTGCAGTACATAATGATTTTGTTCATTGTGAGGAACTGGTACATGAACATAACACATCTTATTTCTGTTTACTTTCCCTTCCCTGGCCCTCCTTCCCTTATTCCATCTCTTGGTCTCCTTCCCATTTGCAAAAGATCCTTCTCCCTCTTTCCTATTATCTGCCTGTTATTTTGATATTTATTTTATTTGTTCTTTCGGTTTCTCATACAGGAGAAACCATGTGATGTTTAATCTGTGTGTCAGAGTTAGTTCGCTTCATATCATTATTTGAGGGTGGGTAACTTTGTTTTCTAAGGTGAACTTCAAAGCTACTTTTCTAAGAAAAATGACCAAGAGAAAAGGCTACAGGTGTGTGAACCTGGCTGGGGGTGTGGCGTGTCTCCAAGCACTTCGCAGGGAGGGAGGAGACACAAACGTACACCTCAGCACTGGCTTTCAGTTGACATTTTAGTAGCTGAATGTTTGGTTATTTTTAAAAAATGCAAGTATGATCCAGCTATTGCATTTATTAGGCAAGATACATTTTAGAATGACTATTCTAAACTAGATTGTTTTCCTGAATCACATTAAATTCAACAAATTTTTTATTAGTACCCTGCACACATTTGTGTAATTTCCTGCCTCCTGTTAGTTGACAGTTTTCTGCATCTATATTCAGTATGTTTCAAGTACCTTTCAGGTAAATTGGAGTACCGCTAACTTGACATTTGTGTTTCTTCACATTTCTATGCCTTTTCTTTCTCTCCTTATTTCTGCTGACCTTAGCTCTCCTTCATTTTGTGAGAGCAGAGGCATGAAGATAAAAGAAAATAGCAAAGGTTGATAATATTATCCAAAGAAATATTGCCCAGAAAAAATAAGTGACAGTTTGAAAAGAACACAGAGTAAGGGGATACGAATAACTTTGTCTTGATTAGTGACTGTCTGAGAATGTCACAACTGGAAGGTGGATGCTGGAATTTGGTACTCACTGAGCACCAATCAAAAGATGAAAGAATCCAGTTTCTGATCCTGCTGCAGTGCATTGAGTGTACTTTATGGCAATAATGCAAATTTATGAGAATAAAGAGGTACTCCCAGGATGTAATCTGAGGCATTTTCAGAATGACTTGCAAGTTGAGAAATTGTCTATTACCTGTGATAGTTTCCAGGGATATTATTAGGTAGGTGGTAGCCATGTCTTCTCTGCTCAGCTATAACTTCTTGAGATATCCATCCTGACATGATTACTAATGAAATGTATCTACCTGAAATCCTAGGATTGCATCCCAAAATAAATTCCAGACACTATATTTTAAGAACAAATCAGAGCCAAAATTTTCTAGCCATTTTGTGGTATTAACCAGGTGAAAAAAAAAAGGCCCAGTTAGAAGTAGAACACCTCTGTTCTTGGGACAGTGGTTGATGGCAGGATAATCTCTCTTGATCCTTGTTGTATTATTCCTCTTGATCTTGATGACTTAGGACTTGATTACTACTGTCCCTGGGTTGAAGCCCCAGGTCACAGAAAGAGACTAAGATGGTCAGTAGAAAGGAGGAAAGTATCGTGTGCTTCTGGTGAGATGCAATGATTTATAGAGAAAAATGAAAATTGATGGTTAATTTTTTGATTGGCGGGAAACAAGTGATAAATCTGTTTCAATTATCAAGGGAGTTCTTTGTAATTAATGAAGAGAGAGAAGGTGGGTACATTCCTTTCAAAACAGTAGTTAGAAAACAAGAATACCCGGGAGCGAGTGTACTACAATCACCTCGATCAATAGCCTTATTAGTTAGAATGTTACTGGCAAATCCCTTGCTTTGACTAATGTTCACTGTGCTCTTCCTTAACACGTTCGTGCATCTGATGGTTCTTCACGGGAGCTTTCTTATAGACTAGTGACTGCTGTGTGATGGGGATCTACTTGTCACTGACGCGAAAACCTTTCTTACCTTTTTAAAGTTCGGATCCTAGAGCGTGGGTGTGGGCTATCGTTCCTGTGAAAACATATGAAGTAACGGATCTCTGCTGAGAAAAATCATCCTCTGAAATTTGCAGACATGTCAGATTAAGCCCCAAGGTATCAATCACTCTACTATCATTCTTGCCCTTTTTTTGGATGTCACTCATTTTATTTATATACGTAGTCTTTTGTACTTGTTAAAAAATTCCAGTCCTCACTATTTTGCCTTTTTCTGTCATTATTTAAGTGAATCAGATTTTCTACAGTATGCCACAAATAAATATAAGCTTATATAATTATTGTTGTTACCTTAAATCTCAACTCTGTAACTGATTTCCTATGTGACCATGACAACATAGTCACCTTTCTGAGTCTTTACTTCCCACCCATTAAATGGTTATGATGTTAGTATTTATGTCATGAATTTGTGCATCGAGTAAGATAATACATGAGCTTGAGTATCTTTGAAATGTCTTTTAAGCACTCATGTTTTCTTTTCTATGTTATGCTTGTGCTTGTCCTTTGCCAATTTTTCAGTTGAAAAATCAATCCCATTTATAAGTCCAACTTGAATTATTTTGGGAAAATATTTTCATGCTTACCTTTGCTCTTTTCTGGGTGGCTGGGGTGGGTGTAACTGAAGGTGCAAGCTTGACTGGTTCTGTGGAAATGGAGGAGTAGCCATAAGAACTGATCGTGTTCGTAGACTATGTTAGACCCTGGTTTCCATGGTTGAGAGGGTGCACATCTCATTCCGTATCTATGCATCCAGGTGTCTACGCACCCATCCATCTGCACGTGCTTGTATGTGCTTATGAAAACGGAGGGAGGAATTGTGGGTTTCATGGTTATACAGGAGATTGTTGCTAGCTAAGAGGGCAGAAAAACCTAGAAGCGGAATTGACTCTAAGGCTTGGACACACCATTTGAAATTATGTGTAATCTTATATAATATACAATATTATTTATACAGATATCCATTTAAAGGAGTATGAAATGTAATGAGTAATTTTGAACCCTTGTCAATGTCTTAAAAACACAAAATTCATGCAATGTTAAATGAATCTGCATTATACAATTCTGTTTTCAATTGTCTTTTCAATGGAAGCAATTACAGAATATGCTTGGTTTAATTTAATGGCTTTCTTAGATACACTATTATAACAAAGAGACATTATAAAGTGATATCACATTTATCATTCATTGTCCATGCTGTTTATGTTTTGTCATTCTACTATGCTTAAAATGTAATGTGGAGGAGGATATTATGCTTCTTTAGTATAATGTATTAATCTTAAGGTATTTAGGCTATCAGCTTCTTAAAGTAACAATCTAACATTTTCTACTTTACATATACACCATGCTAAGTTTTGTTAGCTCTCTAGTAAGTTATTTTTTAAGTAAGTTTGGTTCTTTTTGTATGAAACCTGGGGGTTGGGGATTTAGCTCGGTGGTAGAGCACTTGCCTATCAAGCTCAAGGCCCTGAGTTTGATACTTCCCTAAAATATATGTATACATACATATGTATATGAAACCTACAAAAATGTGTCATTTTTGGCAGTAAGAAAAGTTGGTAATTTAAATCCTTACACTCCTCCCAAATATTATAGTCATTTGTGATATTTATTTAAATCTAGTTTTTTTTCTTAACACAAAAGAGATTTCATTTATATTTAGGATATTCTTTGCATGTTCAGTAACACTTTGAATTTTCATAGTGCAAAATTTAGTATTCCACATCTAGCCTTATTTTTCATCAAATCAGTCAATTAGGGAGTATATTGCTATCACTAATTTACCCGAGTCAGTGTTTAGACTTGGTAATTAAATTCTTCTCAATAAATTTGAAAGTGCATATAATATCCTAATAGTGATTGAGACATTTAAAATTATGCATGCTTAGTTTATGAATATTCTACAATATGTAATAAACTTTTATATTTTAGCATTTTTCATCTGGGGGGCCTGAGTTTTAGTCATTTTAGTTTATTCCTTTAAAGTATACACCTGGAGCTCTGTAAATATAAACAATTTAATTTTCCCTTTGGATATGTGTTTTATACTTTAAAGGCAACGAAGACATATTAAAAACATAATGTCATTCCCGAATGTATAAGCAGCTAGAAGACAACCGAGTTTGTAAAACTGTAGTGGATTTTTATTGTCTAGACTTATTACACATTTATCAATCTAAAATGCACTTACTGTTACTTAAGTGAATCAGTTGTGAAACTAAATTCTAAAAGTGCCCCTAACTTGGAGAAAACCATACAGTGAGCTGTGGATGACCATTAAAGAGAGCATTTTCCCAAATACTATTTACGATATTGTGCTTATAGCCTTTGATTTCTCTTCAAGGTAATTTATTTGCTTATAGTGACATTTTTAAAAATTTGATTTTCCCCAAATAATCAGCAGTTACAGTAAACTCCCCTTAAGGTTTAGATCATTCTTGTGATTTCTGTATTTATGTCTACAATGAGTTAAAATAGAAATTTCACTATTATTAGTGGGGTAACTGTACACTTAATTTAAATATCATTGCTGCTGCTATATCAATAGGAAAAAAATAAAGCTGACTTTAAAATTTTGATTGGAGGGCTTCTTACAAAAAATAAAAAAAAACTTTCCTTTTAAGAAAACTTGAAGTGTCCATTCTAAAATTTGCTATTTTTAAAAAACGAAGGGACAATATTTTCCTTTTTGGAACTGTGGCTTTGTATGTAATATCAGGTTATTAAATCAATGCTATACCAGGCTTGGTTTGAGAATTTAAAATATTAAACATTGAGACTTCAAAGTCTATTTATACTTGTACAACTAATAGTTGCATTTCCTAACTAAGTTTGGTAATATTAGATTATTTAGTATGACAGTTCTGCTGTTAGTGTATCACATTTCTATGTGGTACACACTAGAATGGTGGGGAATATAGGTCAAAATTTGCAGGTGGTGCTGCTATGTTCTGTATCATCTTTGTTTGAAAAGGAATTGATTCTTAACTGCTCATTGCTCTGCCAGATTATCTGAAACCCAAAATAGTACTGGTATTGATTCAATATCTTCTATGATGTGCATAGAAACATATGTTGTGGTTGGATAGAAATCTAGTTGAATTTATAAAATAATCATTTATTCCATTAACCTGAATATTTCCTACACATTTTCATCACTCATTCTCTTTCCTACTGTCTGGGTCAGTTATGCTCTGATTTCTTTCAATGGAAACAGATGTGTAGTTTTTTCAGGATATTAGCATTCTGCATTGAAATTGGCTGTTTTTTTCCTGCTTGACTCTCAGCAACCTGATGGCAGAAGCTGTACCTATTTTAGGAACATCTAACAATTGGTAAATATTTTAAAATTTCGTCAGTTTCCATTAAGCAAATAAATGAAATTGATACAATGGATGTGTCAGTACACCCAAAAAGTCTGCAATTTCTCACTAGACTTTGTGAGTGCCTAAAAAGCATTATTTTAGTTGACTAAAAGGATGTCATTTTAGAATATTTAGTATCATATTACATATTTACATTAATGATCAAGGAATAAGCAGATAGGTCTGTACATGGGTAGTTCGGTTTTACGAAGAATTTTAATTCCTATGATTTTGGCTCAAGTCCAAGTTTTTTTTTTTTTTTTTAAGATTAGGCTATATTTTCATCACCTTTATTTTTTTTTTACTAGTGAAACTTAATGATATATATTAAAAACAGTTGAATTAATTACATGTTGCTTATCTTACATTTGGGATGGCAAATCAATATAGAATAGATTTATAAGACAAATTATATGTTATTATGATACTAGTCATACAGTTAGATGTTGTTAAACAATAAGGGATCATTGACATACACGTTTTATCATCTGTTATCTCATTTCTTAAAGTCATGTGTTTTTTAAATTGAAATGTTATTTTAGTGTCTGCTCAAGTATGGCAATAATTTCATTCTATGATAATCTTGTGAATAGCTTTTTCTTTATTAGAGCAAAAATACAGAAAGTTTGAAAATACAGTTTGAATGTTCTTGCATTCAATTTAGTCAATTGATACCTAATTTATTTGAGCAAATTTTATAAAGAACTTGGTTCTGTTTAGGGTGCTGTGGTATACACCGAGCAGCCTGCAGTCCAGGCTTAATGTACGTAAGCATTTCTAAAGTATTCCTATCACTAGAAGACTTGTTTGCAATCTCATAATAATTTTTATATTTTTGTAGTTAGATCAAATATATTTTTTTACAGTTGTATAAACTTTAGTGTTTGTAGTGAAACAATACTAAATGTCTTTGAAGCTCTCTAGTGATTATTTTATGAAATTATCTCACAGGGTTTTGTAGGTAAGTGATACAGCAAGTAACCTCATGAATTTCCCTAGAAATGGACTGAATGAATTCAATCACACACTCCCAAATTCTTGAATATGTTCCTTTTTATTTATATGTGTATTTTTAAAATTGTGGGTTTTCTTTCTAATAACTAATTTTTATAAAGTTTGCAACATATAGCAGTGAGATATTTAACAAATCTGAACTACATCAAGGTTAAAATTTTTAAATGATTCAGTGATTATAACCTTTGAAGTCCATGATAGGACCATATGTTTCCCCAAGGGATATGAATAAGTGAACCTATGTGAACTTCAATTATCTAAATTGAGTGTGTCTCATTAGTTTAAAATACTATGTTCAACCTTTTCAAAGTCTTGATGTAATAAAAATGAAATATGGCTCTGTGAGGAAAAGAGATAGAATTATGCCATTTTATTTCAACATTTTCCACTCAAGAAACTCATGGAAATCAATGAATTAAAAATAATTGATTTAAAAAAGCTCAGGAACTTATACAAAGTAGAATAATTTAATGAAATCAAAAAAAAGTGGCCAAATTTAGAAAGTTAATGGAGACACTGCAATTATTATAAATTCAAATTCCCAAACTAAATACATTGAATGAGGTAAAACATAATAGGGAGAAATAGTAGCAGAAATCATCAAACGAAAGAATCTGTGGATTGGAAGACCAGTTCTTCAAAAATATTCAGAGGAGAAAAATAGAATAAAATAATTAGATGAAGTATTATGGGATTTATGGAAGAAAACCAACTAAAAACAAAGTATTTTTCAAGAATATTAGAGATAAAAAAGAGAAAAATATTTAAAGAAATAATAGCAGAAAACTTCAAATCTGAGGGAAGATTTAAATATCTAGATGTAGCAAGGTCAAAGGTGTCTATAAAATTAAATTCAGACAAGACTACATCAGGATATAAAATTGAATTGTCAAAAAGTAAAGACTAAAAGAGGCCTCCAAAAGCATTAAGAAAGGAAGAATCATATCACAAAGAAGCAATTTGATTAAGGCTGGCAATAGAAGCTTTAATGACAGAAGAGAATGGCATGATGCATTCAAAGTGAAGGAAAAATATCTGGCAACCCAGAATATTTTACCTGGCAAAGTTCAGAAATGAAGGAAAAATAAAGACTTTACTAGACAAACAAGAGCTGAAGGAGTTCATTGCCAACAAGGCTCTCTCAATAAATGCAAAAAGAGAGCTCTTTCAGTGGAAAGAATTCTATTTATTTTATTATAAAGTGTACATGAAATAGTCTCCGAGATATGTCTTATACCGAGTCACAAAACAATGCTAACAAATTTAATAATATCACAATTGTGTCAAATATCTTTTCTGACCATAATGATATGAAACTACAAATTAATAAGAGGAAGGATTTGGAAAAATTAACAAGTACATAGAACAACTAATGAAGAAATTCAAAGGGAAAATTTTAAATATCTTGATAAAAAAGAATACACACCTGTAATCACAGAACTCTGGGAGGCTGAGACAGAGGATCATGAGTTGGAGCCCAGCTTGGATAATTTAGCAATTTAGGGAGCACCTGCCTTCTAAAAGAAAAAGATAACAGTATGCCTACTTTTAAAAAGGCAGTTCTAAGTGGGAAGTTTGTAGCAATAAACACCAAATTACAAGATCTGATGTTGCATTTCAATCTGATGTTGCATTTCAGGAAATGGGAAAAAGGAGGACCAAACTAAATTTAAAGGTATTAGAAAGAAGAAAATTCTGAAGAACAGAGCAGAAACAAATGAAACAGTGACTAAAAACAAGAGAAAAGATTAACAAAATGAATTGGCTTTTCAAAAAGATAAACAAAATTCTAGCAAGACTAGTCTAAGAAAAAATGATTCACACAAAATCAGAAAAGAAAGGAAAAAGAATTCCATTGCTACTACAAAAATATAGTGTCATAAGCGACTAAATAGCTCTATCCTGACAAGTTTGGTAATGTAAAAAATGGATATATTCCCAAACAAATACAATATAGTATGATTGAGAAAAGAATAGAGAATATGAAAAGACTAATAATGAGTAAGGAGATTAGATTAATAAAAGTGTTTCATCAAAGAGAAATCTGAGACCTTTTGCCTTCACTGTACTGAAATAAGTATCGACAAAAACCCTTCTCAAAGTTTTCCAAAAAATTGAAGGGGAAATATTTCCACTATCATTTTATGAAGGTAACATTGTCTTCATATCAAGGCTACACAAGAACACTATTATCAAACACAATCTTCATATCAAGGCTAGACAAGAACACTATTATCAAACACAATTTATCCCTGATAAATGCATATGCAGAAATCCTTGACAAAATACTAGCAAAGAAAATTGAACAAAACATAAGAGGGACTATTAATCACAACCAAGTGGTATTTATCCCAGGGTTGCAAGGATCTTTCAATGTACATACAAACAGTTTGGGTGTGATTTGTCCCTTTATCTGCTGGAGGCTTGGTCCTCAGCAGGGTGATGTTGAAAGGTGGTTGAATCTTTTAGGAAGATGTGCCTTGTGTAAGGAAATTAAATCATGAGAGCAGTGCCCTAAAAGACATTAATGCTCATGGAATAACAGCTAATGAAATTTAGTAAAGTGCTAGAATACAAGTGTTATTGACTGAATTAGTTACTTTCTCATCACTGGGACACAATATCTGACACCCACAATTTAAAGAAAGGTTTATTTTGGCTCACAATTCATAGGTGTTTCAGTCAATAGTCTGCTCCAAGGCAGGTTGGCATGGCAGAGGGGCTTGGAAGAGGAGAAACAGTCCATGGTAGGGCAGGTAGGAAGCAGGGATCAAGGGAGGAGGAAGGAGATCTACCCTTCCAGCCAGGCTGCCAGTGACTCACCTTCTCCCTCTAGGCTTTACCTCCCAACATCACACCCAGCTATAAAGTTGTCAGTGAATTAGTCCAGTGATGAGTATCACAAACCCTGATCCAGTCACCTTCCAAGTACCCCACCTATGAGCCATGAGGCTTTGAGGGGGGGCATCTAGACATAAACCATAAAGATGACAAAGGTCAGCAATTTTTCTGTACATAAACCGTCTGAAAATCAAGAAAATGATCCCATTCACGATAGCTATAAAAAATGAGAAATAATTTTAACCAAGGAGGGAAAAGACTTACTCATTCCAAATTATAAAACATCAATGAAAAATTGAAAAGGACACAGATATCCCTTGTTCATGAATTTAAAATACTAATATGAGTGAAATTTCCTGACTCCAAACATACTTGCATTCTTCAGATAACTACAACTTGATTATGCTTAATCCATTTTATGTGTTGGTGAATTTGCTTTGCTAGAACTTTTTCTGAGGATTTGTGTGTATACATTTATCAGGGGTATTGATCATTAATATTTTCGTGGTGTTTTTAAAAAATCATTGGTTAAGTTTTACTATGCAGTGTGATCTACAGATTTGATACAAACTATCAAAACTCTAACAACCATCCTCACTTGAATAGAAAATCAATTCTTAAATTTCTGTTGACTCACAAAAGAATCCTGATATGCAAAGCAGACTTGAGCAAAAAAAGAACAAAGTGGAAAGCATTATACTACTCAACTTCAAAATATATCATAAACTTATGGTAATCTAAGCATCATGGTATTGATATAAAAACAGACACACAGACCAATGGGATAAGATAGAGAAAGCACAAATAAATCTATGCATTTATAATCAATTTATTTTTGACAAAGTTTCTTACAGAATGAGGCAAATCTATTCAATAAATATCATTGGGAAAACTGGATATCCATATACAGCAGAATGAAATTACATCTTTGTCTCACGTTATATATAACAATCAACTCAAGACTGTAAAAATATCAGAAGAAATCATAAGAGAAAAGCTATGTGATGTTGATCACATAGCACAGGTAACAAAAGCAAAAATATGCAAATATGATTCAATCAAACTAAAAAACTACTACATAGCCAACTCGCACAACGCAGTGAAGAGACACCTATAGAATGGGATGAAATATCTACATCTTGTACATTTAATAAGAGGTTAGTTTCCAAAGTAGATAAAGAATTTAAACAAATCCCCTCGTTTTCAATAACATGATTAAAACTGAAGGATCAGACATTGCAATACTAATACTACATGATATAGTTTATATGTGGAATCTAAAACTTGAACTCATAAGAGTAGAATATAATGGAAGTGACTTAGGTCTGAGGGTGGAAGGACTGAGGAGGTGTTGGTAGAAAGATACAAAATTCTAATTAAGAGTAATAAGTTTGAGAGATCTACTGTACAATATAGTAACTATAGTTAATATTAACATGTTCTTGGAAATCACTGAGTAGATTTTGAGTGTTTTCACCACAATTAGTAATAAGTATGTGAGATAATCTATATGTTAATTACTTCGGCTGAATCATCGTACAGTGTATACACATTTAAAACATTATGATGTATATAACAGATATATACAATTTTGTACTTTTTAATTAAAATTATTAATTAAAAAGGAACTCAAGGAAAGAACCTAAAACAATTAAAAATTTGAAAAACTATCAAAAAGATACTGAAACATGAAATAATTAAAAGACCGCCAAAGCTAGGTGGGGTGGTGAAGGCCCATAATACCAGTGCTCTGGAGGCTGAGGCAGAAAGGTCTTGAGTTCAAGCCAAGCTGGGTAACCTGGTGAGATCCTGTCTCAAAATTGAAAAAAAGAAATGATTGGGGCTGTAGATTCGTGGGGAAGGGGAGAAGGCCCTGGGTTAAATCCCACTACCAGTAAAAACAAAAAAAAAAATTCCGTAACTCTTCTATAGGAAAAATACTTTTTTCATTCATGAAAACTAACACTTTAGAAATAACACTGGGAGAAAAGTCTTCTATGCACAATATGGCTTAAATTATAAAATTTATGGAGAAAATTGGTAATATTAAGGCATCTCTAAATCTTATTTATGTGTACACAGTAATTTCTATATAATAGAAGACAAAATGTCAGTAGGATTAACATGTTCATGTAATTGACATAGTGATATTAAAATTGTGCTGGAGAATGAACAAGCAAAGAGAGAATACTTCTGATAAACAATAATTCTAATGATACAAGCTAAAAGCTAGAGCGGTCAACAAAGTTTGATATTGACATTGTAGCTAATTCACCAGAAGTGGATAAAGACTTCAGATTATCTAATGTAATATTTGTGAAAGGATCATTATAAGTCAGTTTGGGAAATAAAGGGGAGAAATTTAGAGAATTAGTATTACTTAATGGGTGAGTAGTAGTTTATGGAGTGGTCATAAGGAAAGAAGTCATCATTTTTCCTTCTGCAGAAATAAGTAGTAAAAGACACTATAATATTTGGCACAACTGCTTTCAAAAACATGCAGCCGTAGTATAATGCAGTTGAATTTTACCATTATGAATAAACACTAACTTAATAAAACTGATATTTTCTCTAACCATACAGTTGCAGAAAAATACCAAAATATAGAGATTGCTTAATGTGTGTTCTAATGTGTTCTAACCACATATAAGTCAGCCAGTAAAATATAATATGCGCACAAACAAAGTCATTTTGATATGGATGTCCGTGTCACAGATAAATGATGTTATTTTCGGTATATATTTCAGCTTCTTCGGTACTAGGAGAAGTGATGCTCGGCATAATATTGCTGATGTAATGTGTTAGTTTCTCAGTGGTTTATTGTCTTCAAAGGCCTTGTTTATTCCTGGAACTCTGCAATTTTCTGTTGAAATGTCTGCAGCATTCATGTTGTTCATGTCAAAAATACTATTTCAATTGCCCACATTAATTTTTATTTTCTTACTTGAATGTGACTTCTGTGTAGTAAGATGAAAAGCAACAATTTTTAACAACTTTTCACTTATAGTTTTCACTTGTTTAATTTATATTCAAAATTCTTTTAAATTAATTCTTAGCTGCAAAATTATTACTTGATAAATTATGTATGGAAAATAAGTATCACTTACACCAGTGAAAATATGTCATTGGCTTAGTCATGTAAGTGCTATGTTTAAATCTTCTTCCTCTTCTTCTTCTTCGTCTTCATCTTCTTTTTCTTTTTCTTTTTAATGCAATGATGTGGTTTCTTTTTCTTTATGTAAATCTAAAGCAAGAACTGTGTCACAGAACTCTAGCCTTTGGGAAAATGAATTTACTCAGTGTGACTGAGAACCAGGTCACTAAATCCAGCCCTCTTTGGTTTCTTCTCAGGAAGATAAACAACAGTAGTAACGATCAATAATCTCCTTCTAGAATTTAACAACTGAAAAAATACAGCATCTCATTTTATAACCCTGTTCTGATTCTTTCCTTGGGTTCTTTAAGATTCTGCTTTGTCTCGGTGCTGCACCTGGCAGAGTCCCTTAAAAATCCTCAACCTGGTCTGAGTGGTCATGGTGTGGACACTGTTCTACTATCATGAAGATGAACAGAGTTCTGTGACCTCCCTTGTTTTCCTCAGCTTAATCACAATGTCTGCTTTCTTAAATGCGACCTAAATGCAGTCTTAACAAGTCCTGTGTGGCCACATTTCCCATGGTGCTCATATTACTGAGTCAAATACGGTTTTTGTTTGCTTTCACTGTGAATCTCTGGCTTTCTGTGATTCTAATAGAATAGACCTTAGCAGTTTCTGCCTTTAAAAACAGCCATAAAGGAAGTGTGGAAACAACACAATTGGCAGCCTGGTTGGAGCATGGAGAGGCTGCAGTAAATCTGTAGAACTTATTACTGTAACTTGGAAGCTTTGAAACAGGCCAATTTACTTCCCTTTCTTTGGGGTCTAATTCATTAGACTCCTGCTATAAAACTGTTATTGAAGAAGTTGAATCATAAGGTTAACTAGAAAGGAAGGATTTGGTCGTAAGTGGTATAAGTGTCATAATGTGAAGAATAAAATGCTACAGACAAAATAAAAGTATTTATTCACTGCTTTTAGAAGAGAAACAGAGCTTAGAAAAGGTAAGACTGAATTCCCAGTAATAATAGATTTCTGTTTTGCAAACTTTGCAGCAGTTTGGCAGAACATGTTCGTTGTAGTGAAGACATAGTTACTATACCTGTGCTGTTATGATGTATATTATATACATGTAAACACAAAAGTATATGAATGCATTTACATGTCGATATGCATATATGTTTGTATTTCATATATATCTATACAGACGTTTATACATACATACACACAGATATGTGTTTGGGGTAGAAATGAGTTGGAAATGAAATTGGTTTCCCTTTTTTATTTTTATTTATTTATTTATTTATTTATTTATTTTGAAGTGCTGGGGATCAGTCCCAGGTCCCTGTACAAGCTAGATAAGTGTTCTACCACTGAGCTACATCAGCAACCCACTCTTTCTTTTTTAGAAGTTTGTGGTAGATACAAAACAACCAAAATCAACAAAATCTCTGTACATGGACAAATCAACAACCAACTAACCAAGCATTACGTGTCACTCCTCATCAAGTGTTGTATTCTCCCTCTCTCCTCTTCATTCATCCCTCCCTCCCACCTTCCCTCTTTCACTCCCTCTTTTTTTTCTCTTGTTATTAAACATCATATCCTTCAGAATTGGAAAGAAACAAAGCAATGAAATTTTAATTTTTCATTTGATTTTCCTGGAAAACTCCAATTCAGATCATCCTTTTTAAAATTACTACTTCTTCAGGAATCTCATTCCATTTACTCTATTTCCTAGAAAATATTTATTTTTCTATGAAGAATAACTTCTATTCTCTTTTGTGACAGATTTTGAGGCTCATGCATTTTGAAACCTATTGCACACTCTTCATTTCCAGTGCCTATGGCCGTGCTTATGTTAAAAACCTTCCCAGTTTCTTCCTGTGTTATGGTTTCATGCTTCTTCAAATTTCCTCATTTCTCTTTTAAATTCATGTTTTTACTGATATTTTTGAAAGCCTAATAGAATGTGCCAGAGAACTCCAGGTACAGGGGAAACGATAATGATGAGAAGAGAGCAGCTATCTCAGGGAGCTTATAATCTAGTTAGAGGACACAGAAAAAATGAACAAAGAATAACTCACAGGTCATTTGGTGCCAAGTGGTAGAAGAATCAGTCAGGAAAAACAGATGCAACAGTAATAGTTCAGGAGTCTGAAAAGGCTTGTCCAATAACGCAAAGAAGCCAAGATTAGAAAGAAAGAAGCAATGCAGATACTGTATCTGGGAAGCTATTTAGTGTGGCGAACAGATGTGGGGACTCTGAAAAATGAGGCTGCTTAGTGTGGCGAGAGGAGCCTAAAGAAGCACACGTGGACAGATGGTGAGTTCTGGGGGAGTGATGGGAAAGTTGGTCAAGCATTGCCGCGGCAGTGTGCGTAGGGCGTGTGTCACGTGTGAAACTCGAGGCTCGTGTGCTGAAGGTTGGTTCTCAGTATGGTGGCATGGGGAGGTGGTGTTAAAGCTTCAGGAGTTGGGACTCAGCAGGAGCATAGTTTTTGTGGGACTTTGAGTTAGTTCTCAAGTTGCTCTGGCCTCTTTTTGTTCTCTTTCTCTCCCCCTGTGTGCATGTGTGTGTGTCTGTCTGTCTGTCTGTCTGTCTCTCCTGTATGCATTCCTGTAGTAATGTATCTACCATACAGTCCTTCTCAGAGCTGAGGTGATGTGGGCACCATGCTCTTCAAGTGCTAGAACTGTGAGTTAAATTAAGCCCCTTTTCATGATAAGGTCCTCAGCCTCGGGAATCTTACTAAAGTAAAAGCAAAAGGGCTAAAACAATTGGTGTGGACTCTTATGGAAATTAGTCCATAGGAGCTCAAATTTGTAAGTAGAAAAAGGTGCTAGTTTCTTTCAAAAGAGATGACTAGGGTTTGAATTAGTGTTTCAGGGCTGGAGCCTATAGAGAGTTCTCAAAGCCTGGGTAGTTTCGGAGGTAAAGCTGGCAGTAATAGGATATGCTGATAAACGAAGACTGTGGGAAGAAAAAGAGAAGTTGTGGTTGATTCCAAAGGTTTTAGCCTGTCCTTTCTGAACGTAGACAGCCTGTTTTTCTTAGATGAGGAAAATATGAAGTTCATCCAAGAAGTCCATGTTTAGGTGTGATTTTTTTCAGCATAAAATAAAGCAATCAACTCATGATGTAGAATTACCATTGGTCAAGCTCATGATTTGGACGTACTCTTTTTAACAGTCAGTGGTATTATATCAACACTTGTGAATGCTCATTAATTTTTATGTTGGATTTACATTGTCACATCTTGTTGACCCTTTCAATCCAGTGTTTATGGTTGGGACCTGGCTGTTGCTCACCAAATGCATTTTGCATTCTTCCCTGCGAGCCACACAGTTGTAGTTCCCAGCCTCTCCAGCAGTGAAAAGTGTCCACGTGGTTGAATTCTGGCCAGTGGAGCGTGGGCGGGAGTAATGACTATGACTTCCAAGCTTGGCTTCCCAGCTCTCATTCAGAAGGCCTCAGTGTTCCTCTTGTTCGTGCGTCCTCCTGACACAAGGCAATTTGGAGGGATTTACATGGTAGGTTTTGCACGAACAGCATCTCTCTACTTTGCTTGGAGTGTATATATTTCATTTTATAATGCTACTAAGAATTTAACATTAAATTAATTTGAAAATTGGTAGCTTAAGAAGGGATGTTATTATGAAATCAATTACCATTTGCCACATTGCTCAAATGAGGGCCGATGCTTAACCAACTTGTTGATGTGAGATAAGATGTGAGGGACAAAACACAGGTGAAACTCTCACACATGATCACTCGAAAGACAGATCAAATACTTCAAAGGTAGCGTTTCTGTGGTGAGAGTTTCATGATAGAATATTTTTTATTTTTAGTAGGATATATGAGAAGGAAGAGACAAACTTAGCCAAGGACTAGTTGATTTATAGCAAACGTAAAGTGAAATGAAGATTCCAGACATTTGAAATTTGGTGTTTGAAAAATCTGAATTTTGCTAAATTTCAATGATAAAATATTGAAAGAAGCCTTCAGTTACAAAGGACCACTATGACTCAGCCATATGACAAAGTAAACCTTTCTATTTAAGCTGGTGCCCTTGTGGAAGCTATCAGTAAACAGGGAAGAAGCAAGAAAGAGAAATCGAGGAGGAATGATTGAGAAAATGATGCAATAAACCACCTATGAAGAGTAGAGTTTGGGGATGGTCACCGGTACATGGAAGTAATGGCAAAGCAATCGTAAGTCTGGATTCATGGAAAACACAACAACATGAAACAACAACAACAAGAAAAATACAAAACAAAACAACAAAACAAGTCCTAGAAAGTAGCGATGAGAGCTACCAAAGAAAATACAAATGACCAAGTAAATTCCTTTCCAAGGACAAAATCAAGTTCTAATCAAGAAGAAATGTTCCCCCTGCTGGGTGCCCCCATCTTCCCAACAGCACTGTATGATCATTACCATCCACGCAGTGTCCATTCATCCTGGGACCTTTTACTGCATGGGCCACACCTCTGGCCCATGACCAGGTGTCTGTCCATGATGAGAGGGTCATGTGTGTACAAATTTTCAGACCACAGGGAGCTGCATCTGGGCATGATGGAAGGCTGCCACATGACTCCAAGATTTTCTACTCTGAGCTGAACCAAGTGACCAGACAGGACTTGTTCTGTCTTCCTTGGGAAACAGGTAAATGTGTTCTAATTATTGGAAGAAGAGTGAAATGTATATATGGTGATTAAAAAGGTTGGCTGTGACAGGATTTCTGGCTATTTGCCAAATCTGTTTCCATTTCCTCTTGCCATAGAGCTGGACTACACTTTCCAAACTCTCTTCAGTAAATTCTCCCCTTGTGACCAAATTCTGGCCAATGTAAAATTTGCTAGCGTGTCATACATCATCCCATGGTGCACAAAACATTAAGTGATTCTGATTCTCACTTTCCCTATTGTGCAGACTGGATGTGCAAAGCTGAGTATGACAGTGAAATGGTGTTTGTACTTGACATCAGAGCTGGAGCAGCCTGGGTTCCTGGAGGACATTCTGGAGCAAAATTTTATGAGTGCTAATCAAGCTTTGCGTGAAGCTACCAACTCAAAATTCATTGTTATAGCACATGAGCTTAAAACTTATTAATTAAAACCATCATAATTGACCAGTTGGGTTTATTTTATTTAAGACAAGACATACTGAATTATTTTCTTCATGCTGAACCCAGATCAGAATATTGCCTGCAATTTATATCCCTTCCAATCTTTTCATATGCAGTTTTCTTACTAACAAATTGAAGATCAGGGTTCATATCTCTTAGTAAAACACTTATTCAATAATCATTCTGTGATCATGCTGTTTTACCTATTCGCTGACTTATTAAACTTCATTATGTCGGGTTTTATATTTTGCCTCCTTGTTCATCAAGATATCAAAAGAAATAAATGTAGATCCATGATGGGTGAAATTTAGACAGAAGGTTTATTCATATCCGATATTTGGGTATTCCTGTCTGAAGCAGCTAAGTTCTTTCAAACATCAGAAAGTCATTGGAAGACCACTGACTGCATGAGCATCATATGTGAATTGGACACCATATCTCAGCTCGGTTTATTGACTCAGACTCTGGGGAGATGGGACATTGTGAATCTGTATTTTTGACTATCTCCATAAGGATGTTTTATGTTTTAGCTCATGTAGTTTATTGTACTTCTCTGATCAAGTCTTTTACATATAAAGGCAAATGACATCCTGAAATGACTGCTGCTTTTGACCAAAGTTGGCAACTTTTTGGTCACACACATACTGATTATTTTAGGCTTTGCAGGCCACGCATAGTTTCTAGTTTGTATTCTTCTTATTTTTAAAATATTTAAACACCTCTTTAAAAATGTAAAGTCATTACCATCTCATAGTAGACAGTATATGTAGGAAGAAGCCCTGGGCATCAGTCCATGATTTGCTGAGGTGACTATTCCCCTTCAAGAAGTCTGCATACCGTCTCATGAATGAAGGGTCCCTGACATGTTCTCCATGAAATGCTAGCCCCAAAAGATGTTATATAAATCTTAATATGTGTTACAATAATATTTGGAAATATTATACACCCTTTTATCCTCATGGAAATTTACAAAGTATATCAATATAGTCAACATTAATATGTGAGGATTAAAGCTATCTTCTCAGATGTCTCTGTTTTCAGCAATACTTATCAAAATTGAAATCATTTTTTTTTCTCTAGTTTCCCATCAATGTCTTGAAAATCAGTTTTCTGTGAAATGCTTTTAGGAAATTTGAAATACTTTATTCCAGAACCTTAGAACATTACCCATGAGTAAATATTAAATCCAGTGGTTTATAGATCACAGAATGCACCTTATTTTTAAACCCAATTTCAAAAACTAGGTTGGTATTTTCTCATTTCCAGTCTTTTGGAACTTCCTTGTTTTCTATTACTCTTCAATAACGCTACCCAACAGGGTCATGTTGTTATTTATAAATATGGTGATATATTTAGCATCTTCTCTAAGTATTCTGAATAAATGCATCCTTTTTGGGGGACTTGAATTTATTGAGAATAGTTCAGTTTTCTACTACAATTTCTTTATTCATCCATCTTAGATTTTGGTTTCATTTTTCAGTTTTCTGTCTCTAAGTTCTTATCCTCAGTTCTTTACACAGGATAAAATGGGTCTCAGAATAATTATATAATTTTGCTAACCACCTAAAAATAGTTGATAGAATTAGAATTTAAAAAATATGTACATATTACAGGTGATCATTTTATTATTGGCTTGGTATTCAAATTAAATATAATTATGCAGTTAGACATATTTAAATATATTAAGAATTATAGTTCTTAATTTTATATGATGATAACACACTTGGAACACATTCTTAAAAATATATATTGGGTGTCTATAAATAGAAGTACAAATGGTAAATCATTCTGAAAGTGTTTGCAATGTTCCAGCTACCTTTCTGGACGCTTTTCTGTTCTAACTCAGATAATCTTCACAATAGCTCAGGATGGCAGCTGCTGTTCTTATTTGCAATGTGCAGATCAGGACACTGCAGGACGGGGCGGTCAGCAACAGGTCCACCTGCCTGAGGAGCGCCACAGGATCAGTGGTTGAGAATACAAGGCCTCAGAAGTCCACACTGTATATTAGCTGCACTGTGCTTTTCCTAATTGGAAATATTTTAAATAACTTCATAATCCTCAGGGTGGAAATTCTGAGGCTAATTTCAAACCTTAGCACAAAAAATGCTAAATACTTGCTTTAATTTTTATTTTAACTATCCTGGGGATTGAACCCAGGGCCTTGTGTGTGCTAAGAAAGCACTCCACCGCTGAGTTACACCCAGAGAGCGCTCATCAGTACTGGATTTGTGTTGATTCAAAGTAGCTGAGGAAAGAGGTGGTTGGAGCTTGTATTTATTGTTATGTGTGTCACCTGTAGCAAAGGCGTGACTTCTTGTTATCTAGGTCTGTTTTAATTCTTTTAGCTTTGCTGTGTTTTTGAGATGGAATTCAACTGTCCTTGGGTCTCCTCTGTAGGGAAAAAAAAATTCTTTTTGCAAGACTTAATTATAGGTTTGCAGATGCTTAGTTTCTTCAAAGGTCAAAAGGTTCTGAGTAAGAACTGTGTGAGCTTTTCAGGCATCATTCGGGGACCATGCGTGAGAGAATTGCAATGGAGATTGAGGTATGTAGACTCCTACCTGACATATGAAGAGAAAAACAGATCTACATCTTGACTCTGTGGAGTTCAGAGTGGAGAAAGCTTATTTAGGTCACTTAGACAAACTGGTCTGTAGATTTTGAACCTCAGATACCAAGTGAGTTACACTAAGTCCATGCCCTCAACACTCCCCTGCATATCACTCTTTGGCTTTTGTAATCTCCCTTCATTAGCCAACAAAGTAGAGAAAGAAAGGGAAACTCTCTCAGTGTAATGTTCCCTCTCCTTTATGTGTCAGAGTGGTTGAAGTTTCTTTCTGTTTTTTGGAAAACCCTGTTGACAGTTACATAAATGTGAGATTTTTCTCTCTTATACTGCACCCGTGTGATCTAGAAATGACAATCGGTAGCCACAAGAACACCTTCGTGATCCTCTGTTGTCCTTGCCCATTGATTCCCAGGCCCTCTTTACAACTGTGTATTTCAACTATGCTCCTAATATAGTTCTGGAAGATCATTTAGGTTCAGGTTTCTGAAAATATTTGTAAAATTTAAAGGAATGAGAATGGAGCCTTAAGTAATTGATAATATTCTAGAAATTGTTGCATTTACATGGATATATCTGATTACAAGGAGATATTTTATTTCCACTTGAATTCAAATCAGAACGTGCCACAGGTTTTTGACGTAACAGTACTACTTACTCTTTTCCTTGGCAGTGTTTACAGAAACATTTTAAACATGTCATCAGCAATTAGAATTTTTCTTTTTGTCAGTGAGATAAAAGTCTAAAACTCAGGGGACTCAAAGGTCACATACCAAGTCAGTGATCTCTTATTCTCCTCAATATGTTGAACTCTTTAATTAAAGTGATGTACTCGCATGACAATCTGCATTGCATGCAGCCAGATTTTTGGATTTGTTCTGATTATAAGCAAACAGATTTGTGAGAAGCAATATTGTGAGATCTTTAAACCAACATGAGAGGAACAGGGAGAGTAGTTCAATCCTTGTGCCTTGGGGTGCTTAAATTCATGTGTTCAGCTGAGCAGGAACCTGGGCTTAGTAAACCTTGATAAGTGATATAGATACACAGACATAAAACCTCTTGCAGAGAGCATATAATACTCCTAAATCCAAACATTCATGAAAATGTATTTGTTGGTTCAGAGGTACAAGTTATGTCTCATAAAGTTGAAAGACTTAATATTTCTGGAATTGGAGAGAAAATGGAAGTGGATTTCTGTAGCTAGCTTGCTTAAGATTCAAAATGTTATCACGTTAATGAATCAGCAATGACAATTCATACATGAAATTCGTTGAGGGAGGGACAAAAATATCATCCTAGGCAGCAGCTCATACAAAGGCCCGGAGGTGTAAAAATCGTAGAGTAGTTGAACAGTTGGAAATGGTTTATCATTATTCGAAACTGGAACATAATTTTGTCTGTTTGTTTGTTTGAAACAGGTTCTCATTGTGTAGTTCAGGGTGAACTTGAGATCACTGTGTAGCCCAGGCTGACCTCAAACTCACAGCAATCCTCCTGCCTCAGCCTTCTAAATGCTGAGATTACAGGCGTGCACCACCACACCCAGTTCTGGAACAGAATTTTTTTGTTGTTGTTTTGTTTTGTTTTTGTTTTTGTTTTTTTTGGTGCTGGGGATCGAACTCAGGGCCTTGTGCTTGCAAGGCAGGCACTCTAACCACTGAGCTAAATCCCCAGCCTGGAACAGAATTTTTAAAAGACTGAGAAAAAGGTAGTCTGGTAGTCAAAGCTTCACAGCATAAAGAACTTCATAGAATATGTTATGGAATTTGTAAACTTTTAGCTTAGAAGAACATTTGAAGGTTTTTGAGGTTATGAATGGTGTGGTCCTATTTATAGGTGCAAAGCTTGTTCCATCAGCTATGTGCTGTGTAGTTTAGATAGAAGTGGGTGCTTCCTTTTGGAGGTTGTGATGATGGAAGGAATGGAGCCTGGGGAGAATGGGGTTTGTGGCCTAAAATTATGGCTCAGTGTTAGGGCTACTTGATGCCTGGTAGTATCAGGAGAACCTCAAATAGCAGAGCATGATTTCTTCTCCTTATTCTACTCCTGTGGATAACCTTTGCTAGCCCAAAGTCTTTCTGACCAAATGGTCCCAGGGCAGCTTCTCCTTAGCCCTGAGTAGTGGGTTTGGCTTCCCTGCCAGCTTACAGAATGATTCAGACAAGATGAGCACATCTTCCTGTGGGAGCGGAGTCACCCCACTCTCTGGCATCACAAAGCCCACACCCTACAGTCGCTAGCTATTCTCTCTGTTCCCAGGTGAGACATTCTCGTGGGTCTCCAATGCTTCCCTAAGTTGTGAGATCATGTGACTTGCAGACTACTGTTGACATCATCCACCCAGTGTTGGATGTTGTGTATCCAGCCATCTCTTGAAACTCTAGAGTGGAAATCCTTCCCTCAGCAACAGAATGGACAGGAAGAGCACAAAACAAGTGAGAACCCTACCAAGAACAGAAGCTAGAGCCCTGCTGTGTAAGACGGCGGCCTTTAGCCCAGGTGGCCACTGAATGCTTGGAACGTTGCAAGTCCAAATGGTTATGTGCTGTGAGGGTAAGATGTTAACTAGATTTTGAAGACTTGACATGAACACAAGATTATAAATTCTTCAATAATAATTTTATTATTTTTATCAGTTGATATAATATTTTGGATATATTATATATATTACAATTAATTTCATCTTGCCATAATCTTCTAAAGTGGCTACTACAAAGCATGAATACAAATAAGGCTTCTGTTTGTGATTCACATTTTGTTTCTATTGGGTCATTTGTTTTAGTGACACATAGTTAGGAAAAGTATAACTTAGACATGTGGAAGAGAGAGAAAAAATAAAAGCTGGCCTGGTTAGGCAAGCCCATTAAGAAGAAAAGAGGATCGAAGAGGAGCAGAAACTAAACCTTTATTCTTGCATGCATTCCACTGAGGCATCAGGAAGATATTTATATCAAAATGAACAGAGTAAATTGTGTTATAGATCTGAAACTTATGGGTAAATGTAGGGTAGGAGATACTAATTTGGAATCATTAATTCTGACACCTAAAGCCATTCATAAAATTTTAGAATAGAAATATAGAGTAAAATGGGAAGGTTAATACTACATATTAAGTTTAGGCAAATGATTAAGTAAATTGAACCACTTTAAACATTTTCAACACAATTCAGTGAACTTTTGTTGAGTAACTACTATGTGCCAGGATTTGATGATACATAAGACTTTAAAAATGAAAAACACGTTTTTGAAATGGAAGTTACTTATTTACATAAAAATTTAATTTCAGGCCTGAAATAATGTATGTTTGTCAAGGGAAAATGTAGACAATAATAATGTTTGATATTAACAAATATGGAATGTACACTTAAATACAATAAAATGTTTTCACTTGCAGGAAGATTTTATTACAAGAAGTAAAATTAATTATAAAATCTTGTAGACAATTTAAAGAAATTTTCTTGTAGTTTTTAAGTATCAAGAGATTGATTCTTGATCATCTGTGTCTCCATTAGATGTATAAATTTCCATTAAATTTTGCCTCCATATTTTTACATATACTTCTGCTAAATTTTTCATTGGCTTGAGAAAGTTGGAGATTTAGAAAATCTGATATTCTTGATAGAATTCTTGATATTCTTGATAGAATATCTGTTGGGTTGTAAAAGGAAGTGAAAAGATAGGTATAAATAGCAGGTGCAAAGAGAATAGTCTAATGAATACATAACAAACAAGTAGATGGGAAAACAGGATAAAGACTGAATAGAAAGGCCTGAGATGGAGCTATCTTGATGGAAATTTTACCATCAGAAAAAGGGCAGGGAGCTGTACCAGATTTACTTTTGGAATATATATGTATATATGGTTTCTGTATTAAAGGTAGTAGATAAAACATCCTTGTTGGGATTGGGATTTAGCTCAGTGGTTAGAGTGCTTACCTAGCAAGTGCAAGGCCCTGAGTTCGATCCCCAGCACGAGAAAACAAAAACAAAACAATGAGAGAGAGACATGTTTGTTATTATACATTATTTTTGTGTCTCAGCACAATGACATCATGCATCGTACTATATCATTTGAATACAGTCTCATTTAAAGCCTACAATAACCCAGGAGTCAGTATATCTCTGTTTTATCGAAAAAGAAACCATAGCTCAGAAAAGTTTCACGAATTTTCTGAGGCTGCACAACTAAGGAGAGGAAGAACTGGGATGAGGGCTCAGATTTTGAGAGCCCACTTTCAAACTTGGGTCTACTTGTTTATGTTTGCAATTCAGTGAATATGTGCACTGAACAAAATAAAGGAAAAGTAAGCAACTATTAAAGAAATCCTTGGATTTCAGAAGAGAAACAGCATTAGTCTAGTGGCCATACCAGCAGTAGTATTTATTCTGAAGAGAAGACCAATGATAAGTTATGCATAAATGACATCAGTTATTTTAACAATTTTAATTTTAGTCAATATAGAGTTTTTCTCCCTGCTCTTCCCAATCAACTCTCTGGCTGACACTGAAAATATAATTTGGGTGGTCAAAAACTAGTTAAAAAATTTCAGACACAACATATATGCATATATGCATACACACATATTTAAAATATATATCTATCTCCAGGGCTAACCCGTGTTCTTTTTGAGAAAAAAATCCTGTTCACAAGACTACTAGATTTCCTGCTTTGAAATCCTTAGCCAGAATTATTTTTGAGGTACCCCCATCAAGCAAAAGATTAATGTTATACAGTCACCAGAAGTAGATCTTCTAAGATATTATTCTAATTTAAATATTCTATGTTGTCTGTGATTAAAAATAAATTAATTGTTATAGCAAATAGGTCACTTCACATTAAACAGTGAGATAGAGAAAAAGCTACATAACATGGCAAGATGGGTTTACTAAAATTCAACTGAAATCTTTTATTAGACTAAAAGCTATATTTTTTTAGAAAAAATACGACGATAGAAAAAGTAAAAATTTTTCTAACACTTTTTCTTTATGTATATTTAATTCTCTTTGGATCAATATGAAATGCAACCAAATTTTAATTTTGGATGGCATTTCATGTATAAATTTTAGGGACTCATATTTAAGAAGCATACATGATATATTGATGGAGACTTACAATCAAATACTTTTCTAGCCATTATCAAAGGGGAGTAATCAATAATTTTATTTGTGAGTTGAGAAATTAGAGTAAAGGAGATAAGGGAAGAAGACAAAAAGTTATCTTTAGAAGATTTAGGAAGTATTTCAAAATTTTAAAAAGTTATGTCTTTTAAGATCATAGGAGAGAATTAAAGTTAAAAATTTAAATAATTGCATATATTAATGTGAATCAACTGTTCTGAAGTGGGCAAAGCTGAACAATTATTCTTTCTTTTCTCTTCCTCCTTCCTTCCCCCTCCTCCTACTCCTTCCTCTTTAGTTTGTCATACT
The DNA here is from genome assembly GCA_004026905.1 of Hystrix cristata. Taxonomy (NCBI): domain Eukaryota; kingdom Metazoa; phylum Chordata; class Mammalia; order Rodentia; family Hystricidae; genus Hystrix; species Hystrix cristata. The sequence continues at coordinate 56,969 of PVJO010003252.1, read as the reverse complement.
GGGGATGGAATTCAGTGGCTCTCCTGTCATTCAGCTACATCCCCACTCTCTTTATGTACCTTTTTTTTTTTTTTAAACAAGGCCTTGCTAAATTGCCCAGGCTGTCCTCAGACCTGAAATCCTCCAGCCTCAGTTTCCCGAGTGGCTGAGATTACAGGCGTGCACCACCAAGACTGGCTTTTTTTTTCTCTTTTTCACACAAGGTTTGGCTCTGTTGCTTAGGCTGGCCTGGCCTCAACTCATGGACTCAAGCGATTCTGCTGCTTTAGTCTCCCGAGTCACTGGAATTACAGGCACACGCCACTGCAACTAGGACGAGATAACGTTTAAACTGAAATTTTCCTGACTGAGATAGTGCAGAGTCTGACAGTCCAGGGTCTCTCCAAGTTGTTTTTTGTATGATGAACTTAAATTATGTATTTAAATTTCTTTTGTCTTCATTATCAAACTGTAATAAGAAAAATATACACATTGATTGAAATAACTAGGGGAGAAGAGAGGAGTGATCTTGGGCAAAGCTTGCTCTCAGTTGTTTGGAGCTCTATCAATGACACTCGATAGAGAGAAAAATGAGAAAATGCAGAAAACGAATTACATTATTAAGAATACGATGATGAGTTGGAGAATCATGAGTTGATTTGTTTGACCAGATATGAGAAGTATCTCCTCTACATTCTATATGCATTTACTTCCTCTCACTTGGACAGAGATGTTAATCTGCATTTTGAGAAACGAAGAGAACATAAATGAGGGGAAACCAGTGAATGAATCCACCGAAGGTGAGAGCTGTACATATGCAATTCCTATTATCTTAGCGTGGCTCCAAGAGTGCCAGGATCACAGGCTAACCTGAGTAACGCCATTGACAGTTTGAGCCCCACAGTTAACAAAAGAATCATGAAAGTAACCGTGAATTATATTCAGTGATTCCCAAGAAAAAGGTTACATTTCCTGAAAAAGATCAACAGCTCTAGGTTTGCTGAGAAAACAGCAAATAACCAAAAATCATAATGAAGGGGTTGGGGATTTAGATCAGTGGTAGAGCACTTGCCTAGCAAGCACAAGGCCCTGAGTTCGATCCCCAGCACCCACTGCCCCAAAGAAGAAAAAAAAAAAAAAATCATAAAGAAATATAAATTCAATGATGGGTTTTCAAATTAAAAATGTGAAAATTTGATTCTTTTTTTAGAATACCCAAATTTGATTTGCTTACCTAAAACAACAACAACAAAAAACAAATAAAAGCCAAATCTTAAACTTAATACTGACTTATTGTAGGCATAATTTCCCAAATTATTAGAAAAACCATTTTATTTATAGCCTATAGAAAAGTTATTTTAGAAGACAGATGGATTGATAGCTAACATTACCAAGTCAGTTTGATTTACTGTTCTGTTGAAATCTTACCTTCGTGTATCACTGAAAAGATTAATAAAGTCCTAATATATCATCATTGACAAATGGGATAAAGATCCAACTAGCATGACAATAACCTCCAAATAGGACAGGAACCTATAAGTCTAAGACAAAAGAACTTCACATCTTCTCTAGAAATTAATTTTTGGGTGATGTGAGTGAGGAATTGGTTCAAGTTAGAGAATTGGTGATGTTTAAAGAGGTAAGTTTTAGGTTATATTTATTTCTCAAAATAGACATTAAAAACATAATCTTCTACAATAGTAGATATACTAGTATAGATGAAAAAAATCCATGCTTTATGAAGACTGACATATACTACATTAAAGGTGCAATGCCTTGGTATACCTGCAAATGTTTCTTGGTGTCTTCAGTCCATATCTTATGGATAAAGTTTTTCATTTCTAGCTTGGATAGTGAAAAAGTTATAAATACTACATCATGGTCAAGTTAGAATATCTAGAGTAAGAGTAAAGTAAGATCCTGTTCCCATTTAAAGACTGCCTTATACATAACAGTGATAGTATATGCATTTGAGCTCCCTTTTCCCCAAAATTCTCTAACGGATTTTATTGGAGTCACAATGCCAGATTCACTGAGAATTTCATGCCCTGTTGGATGAAATAGTAATGTCAATGAATTAATAAATATGAATCAATAGTATTTCCCCTCGTACAAGAGGAAACCAGACAAAAACCACATAGGCTACAATGCACAAGTTCTTTAGCAAGTCAAGAAAATCCATAAAGGGCAGTAACAACAGAGGAAACTATATGTGGTCTAAATTAAATAAATAATAATTACTCAAAAATAAGAGTATGGGATTATATAAACTCTTTTCATAAAAAAGCAAAATTGTTTTTAAATTAGCCCGGGGAAAATGTTAGCCCTTAACTCAGATATTGAGCTACTACTAACCTCATTTACGTACATTTCAGTCCTTATCTTTTCCTCAAAATTTGCATTGGTCATTTGCATATCGTCAGCATTATTAGTCATACACTGATTTTCTGAAACCTTCTGGTCAACAGAGGAATCGAGCGGTATGATGATCCCCACACTAGAAATTGGAAAATGCCACAAAACCCCACATTTTTCTTTCTGAAAAGCTTACACAGGGATTGGTGCTAATAATTGTCAATGCGTGCATATACACCAGTTTTCATTTTATGAAAAAGATCGATGGAAGTTATTCAGACAGTCCTCTGGCGAATCGTAAGTGCATGAAGTTGGAAAAATTGTGGGGGCTGTTTTTTCTATTCAAGGGTAGAGTAAGTATCTTGAGAGGCCTGGTCTGGTCTCAGCGCTATCTCACTTTCTGCAGCTCCTGTCTCAGCCAGGACGGCAGAGGCTGCCCCAGTCTGTGCAGTAGTTTGGACAGTTCCACGTTGTGGTCTCGGTAGTAGTTAGAGAGGAAACTTCTGGACTGCAAAACCAAAGGAAAAGGAAAACTTGAAAGAAATTACTACTTCATCAAACAAGATGATGTAATTGATACCTCTTAAGAAATTCTATTACAATACGGATGGCTACAAAATAGTCCTTATTTTTCCTCAGTTCATTTTGCTCACTTTCACTTTTTGAAAAAATTTAGCAAAAGCATAGCTGGCAAATAAAAATAGACTCAGGTTTGTCCTAAGTGGCTTATCTGCCATTGCAGCACATGTTTATTGCAGGATTCATGCTGGCTACAGAGAGAGAAAATTGACAACAGAACTAGAGAGGAATGAAGCAGGGATCCAACAAGGACACAAATCTACAGACACAAGGAAAAATGCATATATTTCCTGTAAACATCAGCCCATCAAATAAAAATTAAAAACATAAGTAATCATAAATAGAAGTTTATGATTATAAAAATATAACTTGCCACATTCTATAAATATCTTATGTATTCATTTGGGATAAAAATATATGTTTTTTAATCATTAAGAGCTTTCTATTTCCATAGTAGTATAAGGTCCCTTAGTCTTTTTTGGTAATTTCTATATTCCTGGTCAAGTTGCAGAGACTAACTGTTATTACATAAATGGTTTCAAAGTGATAAAATATATCAATGATCTTAGTTTATTTATACAGATTTCTGGAAGGCAGAAAACGTATAATTGACTTTTCTTTCTTGATGTCAGCCAATGAGCACAGTTCTGTCTCTCTGGTCAGATAGTGGAGATGGACTGTTTCCCTGTGTAAGTACAGGTAGCAAAGGCCCATGAATAGTTGTCCATCTGATCAAAGCTGCACCATCTTTCTTAAGCCCTTCCCAATATTTTAACACAAATGAGTCTCTATTGTCGTACAATTCCCCTAGCAACTCTTGTGTACACAATGAAAATGGATTTAAGACAACTACATTTCATCTTGGACCGTTCGCCAGGTGTCTCATTATGTTTCTTCCCTTAAACCAGATTGTAAACACTTCAAATTTGGGATAAGATGCTTACAGTCGTAGTGGGAACAGCATATTGATGGTTTTTTGGGCAGATTAAAGTGATTTGTGAAACCCTTTTAAAATTATTGAGTTCAAAGTTGTGCTTTAAGCACCTTCTAGCACTTCTGTCTCCATAGTAACACCTGAACCACGAGCGTCCTCCCTTTGGTCGTCTTGCTTAGGAGACACCCGCTATCTAGCAGAGGTGACTGCTGGCTGTGTTCCCGACCCTGGTCTAACATTAACACATTTTCTTCCCATGTCTTCACTTCTACTAAGACTTTTTTCTTTTGCCTTTTTGTAGTTGTGTTTGTCATGGTTTTATGTATTCTATTATAAATCGCTGACCATAACTAATTTATCCATTGTGTAATAAATCTGGTTTCATGACTCTTTGTCCCTCCTATTCTTTCCATTACTTAGGTCTGTGTCATGCCTGGTGTAAGCACTGGACATATGTGTTGAACATGTAATAATTGTACTTGTGTATTTTATCCCAAATCATTTTTCTTTGCTAAGCAATTTAAGTGATTTGCACATTTAGAAAGGAGATACTTTTGGTAAATATTTATATTTGGTTTACATTCCAAGAGGAAAAAAATCTCTAGGGATATATAACAATCCTTTATCTTTTTCTCTCATCTTTTAGATGTATAAACTATTGATTGCAAAGAAAAAGTGGAAAAAGGAAGCAAATTTCTATGATAAATTTTAAAAGAGATGTGTGCACAGATTTTTGCCAGAGTGATTCAGATTAGAAAGTAATACCTCTGGCTCCATGGGTGGGTATTTTCGGCCTTTACTTCTCCCAAGGCATTTTGTTTTTCCTCCTTCCAGTAGTTGACACCAAAAGCCCTTTTGAGGATCAAACCTGCCATAGACAAAACACACAAAATCACAGACTGTATGTAGGATTTTTAGTGCTGGACTCAATTGGATAAAGAAAATGCACTTTTGTATGTCCGTTGCTTTGATTTAATTTCTTTCTAGAGGCATTCAGCTGATTTTAGAGAGATTAGTTGAGATTAAAGAAATTATACATTATTACATATTTTTAAGTGTCTTACTCTAATGAAAAAAAAATTTATAGGTCTTCAGCCCAATTTCTAGGTTGAAATCATGAAGTTTCGTATTTGTTTAGGAATCCATAAAAACATCAAGGAACCAACATCAAGATTACAGCCCATATATAAAGGACCTTTGGAATATTTTGTCCTCTCATGGGTATGATTTCTTGATAGATTTCTTTGAAATTATTCAATAGTGTATATTAAAAGGGTCAAATGTAATACAGGTGTACTTCTCCAAAATAAGTATAATTAAACCTTCCTGTGTAGAAGAGTACTGTTTTCTTTTTTACAATTCAAACTGTTGCTGGACTTGGTGGCACCTGGCTGTAATCCTAGCAGTCAGGAGGCCGAGGCAGGAGTATCACTGTGAATTTGAGGCCATTCTGGGCTACATAGGAAGTACAAAGTCAACCGGAACTACATAGCAAGAGTCTGTCTCAAAAACAAAAACAAAAGATCAAAATGTTTACACTTTTGGAAGAGGCAGTTAAAAATGTAAAGGAATGATTTATTTTATTGGTTGCAGAGAACAGGAGACACAGGCCACACAACTGGTAAGGGGAGAATTACAGAACTCTTCGTTGCTTTGTTGGAGCCAGAGAATCCTATTGGATAATGCCAGTCCCTGTGCTCTTCAAGAAAACTCTACTGTTGTTTTGCTCCCATGGCTGTGCTTAGTTACAAAAGAAAGGATGTGTGGCCTAATTATTTTCTTTAAAGTCAAATATATAAGAATTTTTGTTTAGGACTAACGAGAGGGGAAAAATGAAAGAACCAAATGAGAAGGGAAATTTTAAATTTATTGCTGTGGGACTTGCAGTATGCATAAAACATCAAAAAGGTTTGCATTTTTGTTGCTCAGCAGATGTTTTAGAAGGATGAAGCATAATTGACTGGGATGTAAAGTTAATTAGTTGCAGAATATTTTGTTACCCTGGGCCCATTCCTGTAATACCTGTGCACCTGCAATTTGCCCCTGCACATATGTGGACTCATTTAGAGTGAGAGGGAAATTTTCTTCACAGTTCTCTGCTCAGCCTCTTATTAGAGACCCGATCTCGGCAGTCCAAGTTGTCCTAGTACATGTTATCAATTAAAATTAAATACATCACTTGTTAAATGGACAAAAGGAAGACAGAGTCATTTCCAACCTGAACTTTTCAATCCACTTCTTGCCTATTGCAGTCTTTTCTCTAGTTTTTGTTAATTTCCCAGGAGGAAAAACAATTCAGCACTCCGTGCAAAATGAGATGGGGAAGTCGGCATGATGGTGCCCCCTAAACAGCATTTTCTGCTACAGGATGAGACTATTTTGCAGCATTAAATTGAAATACAGCACTGGCAGCAGAGCCGAGGTATTTATCCACAGCAGGACAGCGAGACCTTTGCCTGCGGCTAGTGTGGTGGTCTCGGGTGGACTGCAGCGCCCCCTAACCCTCCACAGCAGCTCTCATGAGGCAGAACTTCGGATGACCGGTGGAAGAGCGCCATCTAGAACACGGAAATCCATTTTTAAAGATAGGGATGCCATAACCTTGAATCCACACTGTTTTGCTGTCCTGGTTTCATTTACCGTGTTGATAACTTTTACATACCCTAAATCTAACAAAGAGTATTTGTCTTCTCTAAGTTATAGCAGTTTTGTTTTACAGTTTTATTTTAGTGTGCATGAAATTATGAAATTAAGACACAAAGCCTTCATCAAATAACACACAACTGTAGGTCATGAGTTGGTTGGTACTTAACTTTTATAACACCAGACATCACTAGTGTTACTAATTTTTGTGATTTGTGAGGTGCATTAAAATTCATGTCTTTGTACTTGTAATTTCTCCTTATAAAGTATGATTTTGGCCAGGTGTCATGGCACCCGCCTGTAATACCAGCACTCCAGGGGCTGAGACAGGAGGATTGCCATGAGGTCGAGGTCACACTAGGTTACATAGTGAGTTCAAGACCAGCCTGAACTATGTAGTGAGACTCTGTCTGAAAAAACAAAACAAAACAAAACAAAACAAAACAAAACGTGTGATTTCACAGATTTACTACACCAGAAACAACTGTTCGTAGTAAACAGGATAGAACAATTATCTACACTATAGCTGTCATACTCAGTTTCTCTTCGGAGCATATAAATCTTTCTCCTTTGAAACTACAGCTGAGAGTCTGGAAAGTGGGTCCCCATCAAAACTACTAATACAAAACACATCGTAGAAAGCTTCGTCTGCTTAATCAACAGGGGCCTGTCCTGTGTTGTTATTTCCATGTGTAGGTAAAGCTTCATTAGGGTTGTTTTAGTGGATAAGGAACAACCGATCTCATTACTCCTTTTCCTGTCCCTCTACTACCCTCTCTAATTGTCTAATTGCTGAGTCTAATCTGCTGTGAACTGGGAAATTATATAATTAGGCTTGTTAGAATTTTGTCTGAAATTTAATAGGCTTTATCTCAGACCTTGTGGGAATGTCATTTATGAGTGAAGTATATGCCCTTTTGAAGTTTGTTTTGGCTGCTTGCAGGTTTTATTTTTTGTTCTTTTGCTTCTCTACATTTTCCCTCATTTTCAATTGTCTGGATATATAGTTTTATTTTCCCGAGATGACTGCAATGATATCTCCTATCCTCAATGCTCTTCTGTAGGGTGACTCTGCCCATTGTCAAGAGGAAGAGTCTCATTTCCATCCACGGATTTGGACTGGCCTCGGTGACCCCGTGACCAGCAGAAGGCAGTGTGAACAATGCCATGTGACTTGCAAGTTGAAGTCAAAGACCATGACTGTCTGGGACCTCAGGCTTCCTTGTCCCAACACTCCCTTTAGGAACAGAGCCAGCACACTGTGAGAAAGCCTAGTGCCATATGCGAGGCCACGAGAACAGTCCTTTGACCCAGGAGCCATGTAACTAAATGAGGAAGCTTACAGATGACTGTAGTCCACAGCCGTTTGAATCATATTCAGACATTCAAGTCTTCCCAGCTGTAGCCTCAGATGTTATGAGCAAAAGCAAGCCATCCTTTCTGTACCCTAGTTTCTGACTTACAGAATGCAGGAACATATCAGTGGTTGCCATAAATGCCAGTAGGTTTGGGGGTGGTTTGCAATACAGCAATAGGCAACGGGAACATTATATGTGATTTCAGTTGGTTATAAATAATTTAATAAATACAGAATAAGACATGAATGTGCTTCTTTCCTAATTCTGCCCTAAGTGCTGATCACTTTAGAGGGAATGATGGTCACTGGCACTTAATTCCTAACTTATAAATTACCCAGAGGAAGAAATTGTATCTTTTTCACCTTTGTAACTTCAATTTCTAGGACACTTTCTGAACAAACAGTTCAGTTAACCAAACTGATATTGGAAAAAAGCTTACAAATGGGAGCATTTATCCTAAAATAAAATATCTATGATACTTTATAAGCTAAAGCATTCCTGGTGTTCAAAATGGAGACACTACATGAATAATGATATTTCTCTCCCCGCTTTTGAGTAGCAGAATGATGTATAAATTCATAGCCAGTATTAATGATGTTATACACACACCTACCAGTGATAATTTATGATGGCAACTAATGGAAATGAAATCAAGCATGAGAATAGACTCACGTTAGTGCTTCGGAGTAATTATAATGAGGTGTAACTCCCAGAAACTTCTGGACTTCATCCATCACAGTAGCTGGGTCAGATCTCAGCTGCTGTCCATCAATAATTAGCAACTGCAAAGTCAAAAATAGTCACCTATGAAGAACAAAACCAAATGGAGCATACTGAGCTGCCTCCCTTGACCTGACATGGCATGAAATTAGGTCAGTTTGAACAGGAAGAAAACATGAACTACTTAGAACACAGCTAGTTGTTTATGATTCTTGCATCTGTCCACATTAACAATAATTAAAGTTCTCCCATAGACAATTGTTTACGAGTCTGTGTGTGAGTTATTAAGTTACAGCCCTTAACTTACTTTGCTGTAAGTCAGAAGGAAACACGGACACTTCCTTGATTTTTCCATCTGGAGGGTGATTAGATGACTAGCCAGCCTACCAAATCCCATGAGCTAAACTTGGAGACCTGGACTTAGAAATCATGGCCACCCAGATGATGATGGCCCCTCTGTTCTTCCAAACCATGACAGGATCTGGGGAGAATCTTGGTCCCTGAGTTTATGACCATGGTTCATTACCCCAGAATGTCAGATTTGCCTGAGGGCTGTTTGAAAAAGAATTCAATGCTGAAGTCCACTTGCTGAGGCTATAGCTGTGCCCTGAACTATACTGAACACTTATCATTCCTCAAATCTGTTTTTTTCTGGTTCCGTCCCACGTTCCTGGAGCCGTTACAGCTCTTCCCATCATGGCAGACTAGTGCGTGAGGTCCTTCCAGCCTCAGCAGGGTGCCACAATGCAGACAGGCTGTGGGGATCTATCTGCACATCGAGTTCCACAAGTGATGTCGAAGGGACGGTTCCACTAGTCACTAAGAATTGCTGCCTGCAAATCATGTGGCATCTCTTTGGGACAAGGTCTCACTTTGAGGCTAGCTACTCTTCAAAAGAAGATCCCAAGAACATGTTTCAGAGCCATCGAACAATACTTCAGTAACAGCGAGATTGAGCCAGGCATGGTGGTGCACATCTGTAATCCCAACACTCCAGGATACTGAGATAGGAGGAGCCCAGCCTAGGCAGCTTAATAAGACCCTGTCTCAAAATAAAAAGTTAAAAGGTCTGGGGATAGAGTGGAGTGTGCTAGGTTCAATGTTCAATCCCCAATACAAAAAAAAGAAAAAATTAGCAAAATTGAAAATGTAAAAATTCATGTTTCTTCCTTCGTTATTGTTATCTCTGCAATAAATTGCTGTGGAAATGTTGATTTCACATTTCCTGTTTGCCAGTGCAACACAATCACAATGCGATAAAACTGTGAACAGTGATTTCAGGGCATTACCTGAGAAGTGGCAAAGTAGGTTAACCATCTTTCAATGTGGATTGCATACCAGCCCGGGACCAAGCATCTCCTCTGCAAAGTTTTTAAGTCAGATGGGGCCCAGTGTCCTGTTGTAATAACTTCATAGAAATTAAATCTCAAGGCAGCTGGATCTTCGTGTGATCGTTGGTGCTGGAAACAAACATGTCAACTGTAAAGTTTTTTTAAAAATGTTTGTGGAAGTGTGTGTCTGTTTTACAAATTAATAAGAAATGCATGACTTTAAAAGGTGATAAAATATTTGGTAAAAACTGCGCGGGTTTAAAATGAGCATTGGGACGCTGCTTTAAATATTTTCAAGCCTTCTGTACATAGCAAGTGATATGTAGATAAGATTGTGATTATATTTGTGGCTAAGATGTTTAGGTTTAACACAGAGACCGAGGGCGAGGACATTCTTCATGTGTCTGTTCAGCAGTGAGATAATGTCAAGGAGCAGATGACTCAAAAGAGATTTAGATGAGCAGGAGCAGGCTTACATATTACTTAGCCTATTGTTTTATTACCAGCTTCTTCTGCAAGGTTCTGATGCTTCCTCAATTTCTCTGTGTAGCAGGTGCTCTGGGTATGAGAAAGCACATGGCTTTCCTAATGCTTTTTAGCTATCATATTTGTGTTGCTGTTGCCCAAGGTGCTCTTGTTATCTAGCGAATACTGCTAATTCCCAACTATGGCTCCATTCCTAATGTCACTACCACACTTCTGAGGCTTTCGTACCAAACCATCATTGGTCAAGCAGGAGAGAGTCCAACTCAGTGACAGATTTATTTGTCAATGCAATGTCACAAGCATTTATTAGGCATATTTCTAGAGTAAAGAACAGTGATAGAATCTGGAGATTAAAAGGTGTAAAACACACCCATTGTCTTCAAAGAAATCGATCTAGTGTGGAAGAGGCCAGAGTAATAGATTGTAACAAAATTGTGTATTTGAAATTAGGTGTAAGTTACTTGCTGTGGCAACCAGGTCAATAAAGGATTAATTCTGACTGACATGTGAAAGGACCTTCTCTAAAGGCTGAGGTAAGTGAGCTAAAATGTAATGAGAAGGATTTTGATAATTAGAAAAGAGTAAACAAACATAGAAACTCAGAAAACTTTATTATATTAGAAAAGTCTGAATAAGGATGGGTGAGGCGTGTAAGGATAAGTTGTATTGAGTGATATCTAAAAGTGAGTATGAAGAAAATCCAGTGAGGGATAAGGACGGAAGCATCCCAGGACCTGATCCCTTGTACAGTGACAGGCTCTGTGTACTAATTGGAAAAATACGATGATCCAAGCAGTAATGAATAGTTACAGAGTAACTAGTAGTGACGTATTGGTGGGAATAATAAAAGTCTTCTTATTATTGCACATTTGTTGACTTTGTTTGCTGAATATATACAAATTACATAATCTAAATTATGCTGAATACATACAGAATATGTAATTCACTTAATGTATATAAATTATATAATTTAAGGAATTATAAACATACTGTATACATATTCATACGGCATAAATAATGCAAAGCTTGATTAAACACAATGAAGATATGAAACAAGTTAATCTGCTCTACAGTGACCTATACCAGTTTAACACCAACTTTTCTTTATTTTCCTGAACCTAAGATGATTCGCATAAAAATATGACCAGGAAGTCACCAAAGGACATATTTTATGGGAAAAATAGCACTTTAGTTCCTCTGTGAGGTCCATTATTAAAATGTGGAGTAGAAATTACAGTGGCAGGTGACATTCGTAGGAGTTTCTGAATTACACCTGCTGAGCTTTGGATTTATGGTATTTACTGAATAGACAGGACTAGCTAAGTAATAGGCTCCATTATTTTGAAATGTAGAGCACTTTGGGGCCCTATTCTCAGCAATATGGCAATAAAAAGTATTACCAGAAAAAATAATTCCTTTCCAACCTGTATGTTCAAAGAATTCATTTGAAATTTCAGGCATAGGGAAACACCCACGTTCTATAGATTCTATTTTATTTAAATGATTTAATCTGTGTGAAAGTCAGATTCATTTTAATCTACTCTAAGTAGTGACAATGCTGTCTGCTAGGAAAATCTTCAACATTTACCCAAAATATTTGAATTTGAAGCTCTTAATTAATGCTTAACATCTTAATGCTTCTGGGATCATTTAAGAATAAATGTATCTTGCTTTGCAGTATGAGTTTTTGTAAAGTGAGAAAGACATTTTTTTACATCTTGTGGGAAATACTGATCATATATTCCAGTTAATGAATCTTGCTTTCAATTGAAGAGTTGTGTTGGGACCCCCAACTACTTTTAATCCCAATTTGCTCTGTCATATTTTTTATCCATCAGTAATGCATATTTATTGAAGAAATTTTGAAAAGTGAAAAAAAGAAACAAGACAAATTTTAAACATGTATTTATTTTATATTCCTAAAAATTCCCTTTTAGTCTTTTTTATTCTCCCATTGATTTCTGTATGTATTAAGCACATACATATACAAAATGAACTCATACATTTAGGAATTTTGTATATATACAGTATTATCATTATCATTCGAGATCACCAATTCTAATTAGGCTATCACTGCTATAGATAATTTTATGTTTCTGCGGTCAGCTTCATCCTACTTATTACAAGGATTTAAGTCCTTTTTGTCTTTTCAAAACACACTTCTTTTGCAACAGATTAACTCATTCTACACTTCTCAAAGTCATTTAGGTTTCTGTATGTCAGTCATTTAAGTTCACCAGCATTTACATCCATCCTGTCTTCTATTCCTCAAATTTCAACCCCAGGCTTCTTAAACAGGTGGCCACTAATAGGATCCAGTGTAATCTATGAATTTGAATCAAAAAAGATGGCATTTTTATTTTCAGTAACCTCTAAATGGAATTCTGCTTTCCCTTTAATTGTGAATGTAGACGACATTCACAGTAAATCTTGTATCTGTGATTTTACCACCATTAAAAATCAGTTATTTTTGTATCACATCATGGATGTTTCAGATATATAAAGATGTTAAAATTCTAATAGTATATATAAGACTTGACTTTAGAACATGTCATTTAATGGTTTAATGAATAAGAGTATTACTAATTTAAAAAGTATTTTGATAATTACATTTTAATACAGTTTTCTTCTCTATTCTACATATTTAATTTCATGTTTTATAATAAATTTCTGCTTATTAAACTATTTACTGTAGCCACCCTTTCCTGGAACGTCACATGGCTACTAGTCATTTTCTCTCTGGCCCTTTAATTTCTCTTTCTCCACCTTAATTAGAATCATCAACCACCGAACAAGTTTACCTTGAACTCTACCTCCTATGTAGTAAGCCTGTATCTTGTTTTTAGCCTTTAAAATCACACTTCTGGAGTCCTTTCTAAAGCTGCCACTGTTCCTTCCTCTCTCTTACTTGGTCCTCAGCCAGATCTGCCTGGCTTTCTGCTTCCTTATCCACCTTTCAGTGTGACGAAAATAACTCTGGATTGTTTGGCTTAATTGTCTGATTTCTTGGGATCTCTTTGGTACCATCATGGACTCCATTTAGCCTCTTCTTGGATTCAGTGTCACCAGGAGCCTGGCTTTCTTCTCCTCTGGTTTGACTGGTTTGTCTCTTGCTGCCTCGTCCTGCGCTGCACTTTCCATCTTTAAACGCTCTCCTTGGGTGATCTCACCGTTTGCGTGACCCTGGTTTCATGTCTGTGATTCACAAATTTCTGTTTCCAGCTCAGATGTCAGCCCAGAATGACAGCTAACTCTGCTTCTCCTTCCCATTAAGATAAGGACCTATGGCTATGTGTCATGATTGTTATTTCTGGAGCCTGCCACTTCCCACCATTCTAGAGACCTCCTGTGTCCTTCTTCGGTGCCCCTTGTCGCATGGGAATATGTGGCCAGTATCCAGTTCCTGCGCTGGAAGGAAACCTGGTACTTCCTCACAAGTCCTATTGATTTCAATCCCTAAACACTCACTAATACCTTTTACTTCCTTCAGTTTCTACTTAATCTCTTTGTCTAGTTGATCTCCACTTCTCAGCAGGACTACTTTACTAGTCTTTACTTTGACTTTACTGTCCCTTTGACAAATGAGTGGTCGTTTGTCCTACTGCAATACTGTCTTTAAATAGCAAATAATATATGAGCATTGTTCCTGTAACAACTGAGTTCCGCCACGAGGCGATTAAATGGGTTGGTTACTAAGTGAGGCATTGTATATAGTATGTACATTACAATATTCAGAAGAAAGAAATGCTCAAAGGAAACCCTAACTTGATGACTTTCCTTTTATTTTCATAATTCTTACATGCAGTACCATTAATGTTTAATGTACCTAAAAGTACCGAACTGTACTATACAGTACAACCAGCAAAAATTGCAGTACTGTATCAACAAGGTATACTGTACAAAAAAAGACATCGAGACTTTATCAACAAGATGTACAGAACTGTACAAAAAAAATGCGTTGTAAGTCCACATGGCGGACTCTAAGTCCAAACAGCATGCCTTGGTCATAAGTCCAAACAGTTGTTAAACAACTAGGTCTTTTTCTGGGGAGAGGGTGCTGGGGATCGAGCTCAGGGCCTTGCTCTTGCTACCATGAGCTAAATGGTAGCTGTACCATTGATCTAAAGCCCCCAAACAAGTAGATCTTTAAAGGAAGGACATATGTAATGCTTAAAAGGAAATCTGTCCATCACACCCTGGTTACCATTTTCAAAGGCTTTCTAGTCCTCAAAAACTGAATGCAAATTGACACAACACCAAGATTCCAGCTTACTCCAGAAAGAGTGACTATAATCAAGAAATCAAATAATAACAAATGCTGGAGAGGGTGTGGGGAAAGGAGCCCTTCTACTCTGTTGGTGGGAATGTAAGCTAGTACAACCATTATGGAGATCAGTATGAGGATTCCTCAAAAAACTAAAGATAGAATTCCATTTGCCCCAGCTATTCTACTGGGCCTCTTTCCCAAAGTGTTAAAGACGTCACATTATAGTGATACTTACATACCCATGTTTACAGCAGTACAATTCATAATAGCTAAGTCTTAGAAACAGCCTACATCCATCGGCAGATGAATGGATAAAGAAAATGTGTTATTTTTACACAACAGAGCACTACTCTGCGATAAAGATAAATTTGAGTCATTTGTAGGAAAACGGATGTGCCTTGAATCCGTGATATTAAGTGAAATAAATCACACAGAAGTTTGAAGATGATATGGCTTCTTTTATATGACAAACTCAAAGCATAAATCAATTAAAGAGCAAAATAAAAGATAACAAGAAACAGAGATAGACCTTTTGCCAAAGGGAAGTTGAGCTATAGATGGGGGGGGGGAGACAGAGTGGAATGTGAAAAGAAATTAAGAATTAAGTAAAAAAACTAAGTTGTGTCACGTACATGTGTCAACTACCTATAATGAATGTATTTATTATGTACCGCAAGCAAAGAAATGGTCAGCCACGTGGCTTTAGCCCTGTTGGGCCTCTCAGCCCCATCTCCTTCCTCTCCCCATCTTCCTTCTGCCTTCTCACGGTTAATACCTGCTCATCCCTCAATTGAAAGCCTATACTTTATCTTCCTAGAGGATGTCCTCACAGCCCCTTAAATACTTTCTCACAGCATATTCACAATGGCTAATTGTCCATCTTTATGATTTATATCTATCCATGCATTAGAATAAGCACACTGCTTTAATTTTCATTTTATTGATTAAAGCCATAATTAAATGTAACTGCAATGTATTCCATTTCAGTGTGGCACAGTCTAAATTGTTGGACATTTACAATTCCTTTTGTTATTATTTGACAGATAGTGCTGGAATATGCTTAAATATGTGTCCTTTCCTTTGAAATGTTCTATATGATCAACTCCAAAAACAGAACCACATTTAAGAGAATTGTATATGCCTCTTGATACTATTATCAAACAGTTTTCAATAATATCCCAAGTATATCCTTTTATTGAAATGCATGAGAACCTTTGTCATCATACTCTGGCCAGCAGAGAAAAACATCACAAGTTTTGCCAATATATGAACAACAATTTATATTCTGTAAACTCCTAATTGGAGTGATGATCTTTCACATAATTGTTGAGCTGTTGCCTTTTGTGTGTATGGTTTTTCTATTTGTGCTTTTCTCTCATTTTCCCCATTTATTTGCTGAAATTCTATTATTTACCAATTTGGATGCATATTTTATAAACTAAGAGCATTAAGCCATTTACCATGTATTTATTAAAGAATCCTTCCTTAGATATTGACTTTTAATTTTTTATATACCAATATTTTGCATGTTTGTAATTGCTTATGAAATCTATTAATTTTTTAATGTATGATTTTTTTTTCTGTTTTGTGATTAGAAGTCCTTGTCCAATTTGGTATGAGTTAAATATTTGGCTTTGATTATATATGTTTTAGTTTAGTTTAGATGTTTTTACACTTGACCCTTCAGTGTGTCTGGGCTTTATTTTGGTGATTTGCCATCTCTTACGTGCAAGCTACAACTGAACACTTTTAGCAGTATTATTTTCCTTTTCTCATACCTGGTACCACGAATATGCTCTGTCTGAGGGGTCAATGAGGATGGTGATGATCTTGGCTTTGGGGACAAGAGATGCAGCTCGCTTGGGGGCATCTTCTGAATGGAAATAATTAGCACTCTTCTCAAATAGAAAGTCATTTGTAATGTTGGATGGAGTAGGGAAAAAATCCATATACCTGAAGGCAAAGAGAGATAATTAACCTGAGACATTTTTTTCCTCACCATTTTCTGAATAGGAAGTAATTTAAATATTTTTACACTCATTTATACTAGTTTGTAATTATTCTGCTAAAAAGCAGTCGAAATAGTGGATATTCTGTACACTTTAAATATGATAACAACCCATAATAATATTGCTGTAATAACTCATCTTGGGCAGAGAAAGGAGTGAAATGGAATAAGTAGGCTGGTAAGAAATGAATGGAAAATACTATAGATTTGAACTGATATTCTGTACTCCTGAAAGCCAAATCCAGAAATACTGTTTACTCTTGGCAAACAAAAATTACATCATCTTGCTTAACTGATATTTTAAAATAGAAATATTTTTTTGCAGATTTGAATGCAGAAATTCTTAAAGTGAGATTAAAGTTCAAAAGACAGAAAGATGTGTAAGTCAAAATAGCCATAAAATACCAACCAGGTGAAGGAATAGCTGTTCTCCTTTTTGACTTCTGCATAATTAGTGGTATATGTAGCAATGTGAGCACATTATAGTCTATCTAGAGTAATTACAGGGCTATTTCCTGCCCGTCGATCCTGCTGTGCCTTGGTGGGTTCACCCCTCCATATGCTGTCAGATTGTTCCTCTGCCTGTAGATTATGGAATCAATATGTTCTGAGGTTAATTCTGTACGAGGCTTTAATTATGTGTGTAGCCCTCCTTACAGCTCATCACTTCTCTAACCCTCAAATGTTCCAGAAATAAATAATGAGAGCAATTAAGAATTCATATAAGACTCTTATTTTCCTCTTTGACATTTGTTATTATGTTTCCCAAATGTGGAGTGCTGAAGAATCTCATCTATATTCCTGCTTAACAATCTGTGTTCCATTTGAGCTTGCAGATAAGAGAAAATTGCTGTTCTGTCCTTAATCACTGGTGTGCAATTCCAGAACTTCTTCAGCCTTTTGGAAGTATGAGAGGGTAGTAATACTCTAGATGTAGCGTGGTTACATCTCTACCTATGACAGGGAGCCAGATCTGCATCCTGGGATTGTGCTTACCTGCCCCTAATGCTAGCTACATCTGAAAAGAATGGGTCTTTTGTGAAGAACAGATATGTATGATGGTCACACACAAAGCTATGACAAATGTGTGTACTGAGGAACTTTTCCTTACATGAAATTTGTTTTATATACTTGGGAACTAGAAATTAAAATCAGGACCATATTTTCACGGAACACTGAGTCAGAACCAGAAAAAAAAATTGCCAGAGTAAATAAAGCTCATCTCCAATATAAAATTTATTTAATTTTAGCCTATAGAAAATTGTGACTTGACATTTTTCATTATTTATAAGCGCTAATTAATATTTCTTCCCTGTGTCCACGTGATCAGAATTGATGCGGGTTTGGAAAAGCTCTGCTATTATTCGCATGACAAATATCAGCCTACATTGTAACACGATGCACACTGTTTATGTGGCTAATGAAGATACATGTCACACAGTATAAAATACGCAGTGAACTGATTTATTTATTTCCTCAAGCATCATTGTGAAGACAAATTATGTGTTTAATAAAAAAAATTAGGCACTGTAAAATAATAGTGTGTTTAAGAAGAATTTTAAATATCTTTATGAATAATTCTGATGAAAAATATCCCATAATGTTCTTTATTCAATCATATTAACTTAGCAGAAAAATATTATCATTATTGCACTGTCCAAATCAAATTATAGGCAACACTGATTAAACATATCATCATTATAAATTAATTTCTAATTCACTGCGGTAGAGCTGAGCATAACAAATTTATACTGTAATTATACAGACGCCATGCATACATCTATAATTGTGGAACAATGATAGAGCGTGTGTTAATACTGGAGTTTATTTTTTGTTTTTTTTCTTACCAGTCAATTCCTTTGTGATAGTTGTTGCCATTAAAGAATTGAACTTCTTCAAATGTTTTGGGGCTGGGAAGATTGCTGATGATAGATGGGTGCATAAGAAGAAATAAGTAAAGTGCAGTTGTTCCTGTTACACAAAAAGAAGGTGAAGATTATATGGTAATGAAAGAAGAGATAAAAATATCATATTTTTGCTCAAAAAGAAATATTGAGAAGACACTCTTTTTAGGGTCAAAATGTTTTCCTTAGCATCTGTTAGGCACACTTCGTGTAGTAACAATCCAATTGTTCTTACATTTTCCCCTCTGTGGGTCTATTTACCTAAGTATCAGATTTAATATTACTATGTAGCCAAAGTATAGCAGATGCAGCTAGGGTAGTATGTCCACAATAGTGTGATTCAGTTTCCTTCCTGGAGTCAAGTGAATAGCTGAAGCTTCAAGATCATGGGATGTCTATTTTTATGTCTAGTATTAGGCACAATATCTAAAATTGGTGAGTTCTCAACTACTATTTACACTCAGATCAAGTAAATCAAGTATTTGACAGATGTTGACATGCTACCTTTTGTATGGCCCAGGAGTAAGGATTGGTGATAACTATTGATTAGAAACACATATGTTGCCCTCAGTAAACTGAAAGTCCGTGTGTGGACTTGGGTCAAGTATGGAGGTAATGAAATGATTGCATACAAGCATGAGTAGCTGAAGGAGAGAAAGTAACAATGGATCTAGGTGTATGAAAACAATTAGAATAACTCTCCCACCTAAACGCCCTAGTGGGAGAGTTATTTACTAACTTTAAAGACTTTTAAGAAATAACAGTTATGGAACCAAATCACACAAACTCAAGTGTTGAAGAAACGAAGAAAGAACTGCTTAAGAACTGAATGAGACCAGTCAGAAAAGCGTCTCAAACACACTGAAAAATACAGGAGTAAAAATTATGAAGAATGAACAAAGTCTTGAAGAACTGATCTGATCCATTCTTGAAAGTAGCAAGAATTCAAAAAGTAAAAAAAAATGTGAGTAGGAACAAACATTTTCCAGAGAGGGGATATTAATTAGAGACAGCGTAGTAGCTGAAAGCAAACATGGTATCCAGAGGAATCTTTTAAATACTTTTTAAAATTGAGACTTCCATAAAAATATTTAAATTATGATGAGAATGGGAAGAACGAAGAAGGGGTTGGGACCTACATGGCAGTTGAGAAAACTGATAGTTTAATATTCCTAAGGTGTTGGATGCAGATGGATTCACGGCACAGATAAAGGAATGTTTTAGAATTATTGCTGAACATCCATTAACTGGTATTTTATAACCTCTCTCAGGAGTATGAAGAGATGTTTGATCTCACGGTTGTGGAACTGTAGCCAGTTCTCTCCTGGGATGCAGACAGGCAAAGCTTTTATGTTCCAGCCCTTACACCTCCATGCTGCTGGGACCTGGAGGGCATGCGGAACCCTCCGACAGAAAAGAGAGAAGAAAACACTTTCACCCAGGGACGAGTGACTTGTGGCTTCACATTCATATCATCAGCCACAAAATCGGGACCCACTTCGTCAAAATATACATACATTTTATTATCAACTATGTTTTCATCATTCTCATCATTCATTGTTATCAAGTTTCTCTGATAAAAATACCTTGTGAAGGATGAAAAAAAGGCTTCAGACTTTGTCCTATTCTAAGAGAAACTCTTACCCTTTTAATACAATCACCTTCCCTTCAGTTTCGATGCATAGGAGTGAGCCAGCCAAATCATGAGAAAATAATATTACAACGGCAACACAGACCTTCCGGAAGCTTTAA
The DNA here is from genome assembly GCA_004026905.1 of Hystrix cristata. Lineage (NCBI taxonomy): Eukaryota > Metazoa > Chordata > Mammalia > Rodentia > Hystricidae > Hystrix > Hystrix cristata. The sequence continues at coordinate 36,653 of PVJO010003252.1, read as the reverse complement.
GAACAACGAATGATGCTTTGAGAATCACTGTGCTGAATACAACCCTCTTAGAAATCCTTTTACACTAGCAACAGTTAAATTGGACTCTACTTGATAAAGGAGGCAGAGCTGGGAAGGAACACAGGCAGACTGAGGTTCGAACTCTGAGTGCTCTAAGTGCAGGGCAGCCATATTGTCTGCATGGTGACTTCTCCCTACTCTCCTTCCCTCACTAGCTTTCACCAACAAGGACCGTTCTAAGAGCCAGCACTGCCGGAAGTGGGGTGTTCCGTTCTTCCCGTCCCACCTCAGAGCAACTGAGAGAATAGGAGTTCAAGGAGCCCCTCGGCGTGCCATGTTTGCTAGGAAGGGTGCATGCACGAGGTTTAAGTTGTTGAAAGGCAGGTGGTTTAATGCCAGGTTGTTAGCATTTATCTGTGACGTCCCTCCGGGGAATTTGCAGTCCCTGACAGCGGTGGAAGCTTTGCCAACTAAAACAATACTAGAAACAAGATATGACTTCAGACTTCTATGATTGGATTTAAAAAATCATTTCAACCATTTTCATATTAGAATATTCTTGTGACACATAAAATATTATCATCCACTTTCTTTAACTTGTTTTCTTGTTTGTCTTGGGAAAGCCAAAACCAGCTAAAAACTTTGTCATTGCTACACTGGTAGGTCAAATAGTACAATCTCGAGGTATAATTTACTGTCTTTGTAAGTGCAAAGACAAGGAGGGAAAAGCGGAGGGAAAACAAATTTTAGTTACTAACCTGTAATTTTCTAGCAGAACTACAAAGTAATAATGTTCAATGAAAAATGATAAAAGATATACCTTTAAATTAAAATTTTAATGTAATTGTACAACATAGGAATGTTGTATTTTTCTAGCATTCATTCTAGAGTTAGTACTCCTGTAAGGGAGTTGGTAGAAACTTAATGCTCATTTTAAACAACGAAAAGAGGCATACGGTAGCTGAAAATATGTGTCGCTTTTGTCCCCTCTCTGCACATGCGCTAACTTCCTATTATAATATGATTTATATTCCTTGTAGAAGAAAAGATCTCAATATCAATATCTAATAGTCTGGAAATTTTGCCTCCAACCTCTAAAATGATCTACTTGCTGTATTACAAATGTCTTAATCAGGGCCAAGCTTATTTCCCGTGACTGTTTTGTGTTATGGTTTGTGAACTCGCTCACGAAAAGGCTTCTAGTCAAAGTAGTGGATTCAAAATATGGCAATTCAATAAAAACTCCAATTAATCAGGACATGAGCAAAGTGTATAAAACCGTCACATACTGGAGAAAGTATAAAATATTCTAATTGAAAGTGTCATCTCATTGGTGAAATACTCTCCCTCTCCTTTACTCCATTCTTACACAATTGTCCTTCAGTGCATGGGAAAATACCAAGGAGAAGGCATGTGGGGAACTTTCGGTGTATCAAAAAATAAGTCTAAACCGTAGTTATAACCGGTGATCACTGTTTGGAAAAAAAAACAAAACACATGTCAAAATACGTGAAAGTAACTCTAGCAGCGGCTCTGAACAAAAGTCATTTCAAGGGTGGTATGCATTTAAATCTGTCCAAATAGCTTTTCTATACTTAATTCTAAAGTTAATTAGGAAAAGCCACCAGGAGTAGAAATTCAAAATCAGGTATCACAATTGTGACAAACAGAAAATTTTCAAAAATTTGACATGTGTTCTGGTTTAGATTTAGAATATTCCCCAAAGTCCCCTGTGTTGGGAAGGTGACTGGATCGCGAGACGCTGTATTGGTCAGTGGAGTCACCCAGGGATGAGTCCAGCAGCCGAAGGTGCTGCTGGGAGGTGGGCCTGGTTGGAGGTGGGTGTGACCAAGAAGGTGTATTTTTGCCCCTGGATCCTCCCTCCATTCTCCACTTCCTGCCTGTCAAGGGTTGAGCACGTCTTCTTCTCTGTGACCCTCTGCCATCTTGTTTTTTTCCCTTGGAGCAGGTGACCATGGATGAAGCCATGAACAAAAATAAACGTCTTCTAAGTTAGAGGTGTCTGGCACTGTGTCTCAGTGAAGGAAAAGTGACTAAGACAGGATATGTGTTGAACAGTTTTAAAGTCTATTGTTAAAGCAGTCAGCATTTAAGTCTAACAGATGGCAGCCATGGGGTCCTCTTGAGACTTGTGGCATAAGGATGCTTTATGGGGAAGAGAAGCAATTTAATAAAGAACTTGCATAGAGTCCTGAGAATTTCATGCCAGTAAAACTTAATCCAATAATACCATACAAAAATGTACTGCATAACAATAAAAACAGCAAGTAGCACAATCCACTCTCCTCACCTGTTTTTTGTGGCCCAATTACAAGGAATTTTGGTAAGTGGTCGCAGGTTTTCTCCCTGGACCAGATATCTTTGTGCCGTTTATCATCACATGGATTCTGCAAGAAGGAAAGATAATAAATCTCACTGTGTGTCCAGTGATTGTCTCCATTCCCTAACAATTGTTCAAAACACAGAATCAAATTCCAGGCTGATCCCCTAGAGCTAGCAGTTAGATCCTGCTCTGGTTCTCTGATTTCTAAATCTTGCCCGTATGGAGTGGGAGGCACCTGTCCTTACCTCCAGGCTGCAGTTCAGCAGGGAATCAGTCCGGCTGTCACCTCTCCAGCTGGGTGAGCGACTAAGCCCTGAGTTACTACTCCTTGTGGGTTTACGTTTTATATCTGTAGATCAGAGGTCTTAACTCAGCCTCAGCTGGCCACAGTTTTCAAAGTTTATTTTCAATTCTAATGTTTTCCACATTGAAACATCTAAATATTAGGGGCCAAATACTTTCAGTTATTCTCCATTCAATGTGACATTCTTTGACAAATACTTCTGTAGATAATACTTGACAAATGAGTTGTTTGTAGTTCTCATTCTTTTGACCATTTTGCCAAATATAAGTGCTACAAAATCAAAGGCTTCTCAGTGTTTCACTGCAGTACAGAATACAAATTTATCCAATTAAAAACAGGAGATCTATCAAGAAATGTTTACCACACTCAAACTTCTAATGTGTAATTAAAGAAGGCAAAAAGGAAACCTTATGATTCATTTAAACACTTATTACTTAACTTGTTCAATCTCCACATTTACTGTATTCAATTTTTATTTTAAAATAAGAGATAAAAGGCACTAAAAGAAAATGAACTGGTATTAAAATATTTTTCTCAAAATACTATTGTTATCTTATCATCGTTAGTTGAGATAGGTTCCTACTGTGTTGTGCGTTCCGATATCAAACCCTGGGATTCAATAATCCCCTTGCCTCAGCCTTCCGAGTAGCCAGGACTACAGGCTTGCTCTACTGTGCTTAAAATACTATTTTAACAATTTTTAAAATATGTTTAAGAAGAATTACTGTCTTCAAATAGCATTTAAGTTTTTAAAAAAATGCTTTAATGCCTTAAAGTCAATTTTTCACAGTGTTATTTTACAGAATAAATGAAATTGGATCATCTTGACATTCTGCAAAATCAAATGTTTGGCCCATGTATTGATGGTATGATGTTAACTGGTTCTGATAAGTCACAAAACACAGATACTGCAGCTGCCTTGATGAGACACACATGATTCAGAGGATGGAGGACAATCACACACAATTTCAGGAGTCTGCTACTGTTGGAGTTTTAGAAGAGCAGGCACCTGTAGCATGCCGAGACTTCTTGTCCATACCAAAGGGTGAGTGGGTATAGCAACTCTTAATGCTAAGAAGAAAGCACGGAGCTTGTTTAGGCCTGTTTGGGTGCTGGAAACAGCATATTATTGCAGTGGAGAATAGTTCTCTGAGAAATTTACTGAGTGACACAGAAAGCTTTGAATGGAGCCTAGAGCGAAGCAGGGGGTTAGGTACAGCTCAGGTAGAAACCACCTTCACACTGGGTCATACATCCTGGCAGACCTCAAGTACTACAGCATCTTTGTGAAATGGAGTTCCTGGAAAGCCACTGAAGAGAAACCCATGTATAGCTCTAAGTTTCTGCAGTAAAATATGTCATTTGAAGGCAATAATTTAAACAACAGCTTCAGGTATGCTGGTGGGCTCTAGAAGAAGGAGTTTGTGATCTTGTGGTCCTAACCACCCATCATGCATTGGTACTGGCAAACCCACCAAGTCACAAGATGAGATGTATCCAGCAACAATCAGTGTAAGACAGCAGTGGTACGCATGACATTCTGGAATTGGTCTCTGGCTGATTTTTCTTATAAGTGGCCTAGGGCCCTATGTCACCTGATGCCTTTCCGCTAATCCCTCTCCATCAGCTATCTCCATAGTTTCGTGATAGGTTTCCTAAAAACTGCTGATAATAGGGAGAGACTCAAGGTTGGTTTGTGAATATGGTGACTCATTTGTTGGTAAAAATTCTATGGACTCTGCTACACTATAGTCTTATTTGGAGGTGGTGCTGAAACAGCGCTTGATGGAAATCTTCCAACTGGAAGGGTTGCGAAGAGTCTATCTTGTCTTTTTTGTTGTTGTTAGTGTTTTGATTTTTTCTGTTTTCTTTTCTTTTTCGAGACAAAGTCTTATTATGTAGTCAAGATTGACCCTGAACTTGCTACGTAGTCCAGGCTGGTCCCAAATGCATGATCTTTCTGCCTTAGTCTGCCAAGTGCTAGGATTATAAATGGACATGTTCCACTACGACTGTGAGTGTCCATCTGATAGTCTACTAACCAAATACCAGGATGTAACAGACTAATCGGTAGTGAAGAAAACCATAGGAGAGGTCGGTCAGGCAACTTGGAAAAACAAGCTAAGATTAGTGCTAATAAGTTACTAGAAAAAGGCAGGTGGATGGAGTTATAATAGTCACCAAAAACCGTGTTCTTGATATTGTCCATGGAGCTACACAAGCAGCATCCACACACAGGAGAGGTGTGAAACAACCAAATGGACATTGTGGTTCGACTAGTGCCAGACGCTACCAGGGGCCCATGTCTCTCCTCACTAACACAGTGCTGATGTAAAAAGGCCATTAGTGGAGTAATCATGGTCACAAAATGAAAGCTATGCACGGGCCTCCTTCCCCCGACTCTGCTCCAGGTACTGCTGTGGCTGGATGTTTGCCCTGAAAGAAAAAGAGATCTTTTCGGAATCCCAGAAATAGCGTTATCCTGTCACTTGGTGTGAAAGTGGTTATACTGGACACTTCCGTCCTGTAAAAGGTAGTGACTCATCCAGATAAGGCTTGACACATACTGAAGGCGTTTGTTCTCTCCTCTGCCCGCCCGGTCTTGCCCATCACAGAGTGATCCGACTCACTGACAACTTATCTCACATAATATTGCTTCAGATGAAGGGAAGCGCTTTCTGGTACAGGAAGTGTGGTAGTGGGCATTTGGCCAAGCAAGTCACTGGTTGTGTCAATATAGTTGACTCTCCAGCGGTTCCTGTGATAGAAAGCATCTTCAAATATAGAACTGAGGCTCTAGCTTGGGTATCTAATGTACTTTTTAAATTAAAAGAGAACATTCGATGCTGCTTCTCCAAAGGATAGTATAGTAAAGTCTAGGAGTGAAGGAGTAGATCTAAGAGTGGATCTGCTCACTACTGTTCTCAGTGACCTACTTGGAGAATTTGTGCTTTTCGTCCTCATGACTTTAAGTTTCATGTGTCTGGGGATCCTGGCTCCTGAGGAGGGATGCTACCAACAGGGCACATGGCAACAAGATCGTTGAGCTGAGAGCTGTGCCTGCTGGCTGGTCACTTTGGACTCTGGACAAGTAGATCAGCAGACATGGAAACAATTCACCATCCTCTCGGGTAATTAAGCTGGCTCATCATGAGGAAGTAGAATAGCTGCTCTGTACTAAGAACAGGGAGAATTATGTTTAGCACCTAAATATCGACTCGGTTACCTGGCAACTCTATACTCAGGTTAACTATAAATGAGAAAAGACAGCAACTATGATCTGATAATTGCTGAACAGGACCCAGAGCAGAGTCTACCACAGTGTGCTGCTTGCTTCACAAATTGAATTCTCCCTCCTCAGGCCTTTTCCGTCATAATTCCTGGGGAAATTTACCAGAAGGGCATTGAAGGCACAAACTACAGCTACTGCCACTATATATGAGCCTTGAACAGTACTTGACTCACCATGGAAGCCTTCTAGATCAGCAAAAGCATGAGCCAGGGGTGAGGGAAATCCAGAATCTGGGACAGAGTAAGCACTGGCTTTGACTTTGGAACCAAATACACCGATAAGGTGACGGTTTCCAACAGTAGCTCTCCTGTGAAGTTTCCCCAGGAACTGTGCTCACAGATCCTGAATATTGCCTTGATCAAGTGAATATAAGGAACAACCGGAGATTAATGAGTACGAGGAGTAGCTCGTAGCAGACGTGCTTTACTCTGCTGAAAAGATCCTCATTTCCGGTGAATGCAGTTTCTCTACAGCCATGTCCCTCTCCCAACCTGTCAGCTGCTAATTGCCCTCCGTGGGGCGGACTGAAAACCTCTCTTAGCTGGCTGAAAGGTGGCATCCCTTTCCCCCTCTCAAGAGCCGGCCATCTCCAGTGACTAGCACACAGCATAAGAAACCTGCTCTCCTCAAGGTGAAGCAGTTGTCTATGTGTCTAGGTCCTTCCCTGAAGGTCAAGTCAAGGTTAGACTTTGCTGTGAGCCCCGCCATGCTTAGCGCTTTCCCTTTCTCTCTTCTGTTCCTCATTTTTCTCGCTTCAGTTTTTCATTAATGTATCATTTGTGACCGAATCCCTGCCTCAGATTCTGCTTCCAGATAACACTGACTTTTGGCAGTGGCCATTTACTCTCTATGAAATTAAAAGCTGTATTTGATCTAAATGCATTTTCTGTCCTTAGCTCCCACTGGGACAATCACGAAGTATAATAGATAAAGACTAGCAAAGTATGAAGACAATGATATCATGTTGAATTTACTTGGAAAAGATTAGATTCTGTGTCTTAGATTGTTTTCTTTTATGAAATTCGTCTATAAAAAATGCAACTAAATTAAAAAATTAAAGAAAAACAATGCAACTAAAGCAGTTAATTACAAACCAGTAAACTCAAAATTTCTTTTTTATTTTATATAAAAAGAGATTTTATTTAATCGTATCTGGTGTCTGTATTTTTTACATTTCTGTAGGGACAGGGGTCCCCACAGGTGGGGAAAAGGTTGGGTAAAGTCCTCATTGTACATTATTAAAAATTAATAGAAAATTTTGACCTCTACAGCCAGACTCTAAAAGGCACAGACAGCTATAATCCAATAGTTAGAAATGTAGAGGCAGCTAGACACCAACAGTTAAAGAGAGAAAGGCAAAGGAACTAGTTGGAGGGAGGCCCCAGGTAGTGTGATTAACATAAAAGTCACAAACTTCCCTTTATTTTATCCTTATAGTACAGTTAGAAACAAAGAAACTGAGGGAGCCACACTCCCTTCCCCAAAAGCTCAACTATAAACATAAACATTTTAAGGATTATCTATACTTCCCTCTTCTTGGAGGAAGCATGAAGCATAAACATTTTAAGGATCATGCAGGCTTCCATCTTCTTTTTTTTGTGTGTGTGTGGTGCCAGGGATCAAACTCAGGGCCTCGTGCTTGCTAGGCAGGCACTCTGACCACTAAGCTAAATCCTCAGCCCCTCCATCTTCATAAAGGAGGAACAAAACATAACAAAAAGCCTAAGTGATCGCCCCGCCCTAGGGGCAGGGTTCTGACTCCAGTAAGAAACTCAGTGGGAGGCACTTAGAAGTCAGAGATGGCTGCCCTTTAAATTCAAGGAGCTCGAGTTAGCAGGTCTGTAATTCCCTTTTTGCTCTTCCCTTGTGTGCACCTTTTGGCCCTTCTCCCTTTTGCTCCTACCCTTTTCCCTTTCCCTCATCCTGGCTGCTACCTTCCCAGAGATTTCCAATAAGTACAGCTACCTACTACCTACTACGGAGTGTGCAGCTGGAATTCTTTCCACATTGTACACAAGAACTTGGACTATTTCTGGCCCACTTAACTGTAACACTTACATCTACGTAACCTGGCCCAATGGCACCCACCCACAATCTTACTCTCTACCAAACAACAAGGAAAGGTTACACGTGGCTGAGAAATATGAAGCAAGGGTGACAGGCAAGCCCAAGAGCCAATCAGATTCCATGGGCCAATGCAAGGAAAAACCCCATAAAAAAGGTTAAAAACACAATTAAAAAGACTACAAAGAAGGGTCCACAAGTATTTCAAGTATTTCGCTTTCGAATGCTCTCTACTCCTTGAGTAGCTATCATGTCTCTCTTCCCCCTTTTTCACCATCTTTAAATAAATTGTCTTCTCTTAGTTTAAACTCAATTTCTTTAATTCTTTAGCTAGGTTTACAATCACTGGGAGCTGCCTTTCTAGCAGGGCAGCAGCTCACGGTCCACCTCTGGACGTAATATTTCTATTTAGTGTTCAGTGTTGTATCCCCCATAGTCCAGCTTAAGCTTTACTCCCTTACTGTGGCAGGAAAGGCTAACTTAGTCTCCTTTTCTTCGGTCACAGTGGAATGTCCTCTGTTTTTCTTGGCACACAGGTTCTCAGCTAGAGACCGTATTTCACAATCCCTAATGAATCTTGCTTTCTCAGTGTGGATACTATCTGTTCCATGGAAAATGAGCCAAATGATGTGACACATCTCCTTCAGGTAAAGTGCCTCTTTGTGGTTTCCCTGGTCCCCCTGTCTCAGCATATGCCTGAGATGAGAGGCACACACTGTATGCTGAGGTAGCTGACTGTCTGAGGTGCTGGATGAGTAAGTGGAACAGAGGTGTCTGCCTCTCCTAGATTGCCTGCCTGCTTTTTGAATAGTCACATGAGTGAAAAAATACATTTCCATCTTATTTAGCCCATAGGATTTCAATGTCATCATGACAACATTACCTGTGCTCTAACTCAGTATTTTCAAGGTACTTGTCTAGTGAGAAGTTAAGAGGCTTGTCCCAGGACATGAATCAATACACTCCTCACTTCAACGAGAATTTTTTGCTATAGGAAGGAAACAAAAAAGTGTCTGAAGCCACCAGTGTACTTAGTGACAGTGAACATACAGCCCAGCGAAAGCTCCTTGTCTCATGATATAGCAGCAAAAAACAACTCAAACCTGTTCTAGACCACAGTTTGAGTAGTGTCGTCCTGATTCAACAACCACTAGCAACAACCCAATGCTTCAGTTTCACTGTATTCACTGTCAGAGAAATGCTCAGGTCTGCCACAGGATCTTTGAATAATTTACTTTTCTGTGCTATGCTCATATTTCCCCCCAATTCGGGGTCAAATTTTTGCTGAGTCTTCTAGCTTAAGCTAATATCGACCATAAGCTGCCCCCTATGTAACTCAGAGAGGCAGCACAGCTCAGTCATTAAGAGCAGGGCCTCAGCGGGGGCACTGCCTGTGCCTCAAGTGATTTTCCTACATTCTCTGCCAACTTAATTTCCTTATTTATAAAATAGTGATTGATAGTCTTTCTCATCTGCTCAGGAGAATTAGGTCGGTTAATATGTTTCAAATGATCAAATTCTGCTGTATATAAGAAAGTCGCCTCTTTCTTTCCCTTTGCCCAGATTAGTAAGACAATTGGAGAAGGAGGAAGAGGTTAATTTTACTGATGTATCTAGAGAGCAGTCTTCCCGGTCCCCTGTCAGAGAGGCATCAGCACCTAGAGCAGCTCTTCCTCCACTGAAGTTTTGTCTCACGCAGCCAGAGGGTGAGACGTGTGGGATGTGTGAATTGCCTTGTAGAGGAATCTCTTGGAGTTTCTTCAGCGTATTTGGAGATATAGACTGCCAGACCAGATGACCCGACAGCCCCTACAGAATCCTAGTTTGTTTTACGGGTGAGTTTCTTGTCTCCTGCAGCTCATCCAATCAATAGTTTAAGCACCTCTCGTTGTTCATTTCTCAGCTGAAATACCAGCTTATGCAAAAGGCCTCGCTGATGACCATTGCAACAGCTTCTTCCCACTCCTGTCTCAGTTGCCTGTTATATTTTTTCATTAGATTTCAGTGTCTGATATTATGTTATCCATGTTTGTAATAATTTTACCTCATACATAGTAGAGTGGTTGTTTCTAATCATTCTATCTCAACTAGAATCTAAATTCTCCGAAGAGGAGGCCTCTGTATGTCTTCTTCATTGTCACAGCCTAACACATGAGTTACTTAATAAATGTCTGTGGACTGAATGACTGATTGACCCCTTCGGGGCCAGCACAGTCAGTGTTTCATGATAGCCACAGATAGATTTTGATAAATGCGTGAAAGCAAACATAATATGAACTGTGTAGACATTTAGATTCCAAAGCTCCCCGCCAAAAACATCCAACTGCCCAGTGCTGTCTTCCGTGACAATCCCAGAAACCAGTTTCTGTGAGGTGCTCGTAACTGTCTCTTTAAATCTTTAAATGTTATTTCTGCGTAGCACCACGTAAGTCTTTTATTTGTAAAGAACTCTGTTCCACAGCTGTATTTTAGCAATGGGAGGGCCGTCTCCGTGAGCTACTGTTATTGAATGTCTGTGTACGGAGCTCCGCAAGCAAAGGGCAGGTAGCAGAAGAGGTGCTCTGCCTCGCTTGCTCACGTGAGGGTTTTCCTGTGCTGAGCAAGGGTAGAAGAGCAAACAGATGCATTATTTGGCGCCGCTCTTGAAAATCGAAGTATTATCTGAGAGAGCTTTCCTGGTTCTTACATGTTCGATGAGGCCACTTAGCTTCTTTATTGCAGTACCAGTGTCTTTCCTATTTAGTTTTTGCTTGCAAAACTGGTGAAATAAAATGCTCACAGAAAGAGTTAGGTTTTATATAAGACTTGAAATTTCTTTGCCTCTGATACACAGAACATGGACAGACATGCCTCTTATTTTTGGTAAATAACACTAGTTACATCTAGTTTTATATCTACTTGTACTTTCCCAGATGATATACTTCTAGGAGTAAGCTATCAAATAAAATTACCTGGATTCTATGATTTGGCAATACATTTTGTTCTAAATATTTTATTACTAGTAACCCAAATTACATTACTTCAGTTCTTCCTATAGGTATCTTACAGTCCCCAGCATTTGAGCATTTGTTTTCTTTAACCTCCACAAACTGTCTTTCTGGGGTTGGGGATTTAGATCAGTGGTTAGAGTGCTTGCCTTGGAAAGAAGGCCCCGAGTTCAATCCCCAGTACCCAAAAAACCCCAAAACAAATGAACAAACAAAAAACCAAACACACAACAAGAACAAAAAACACCCTGTCTTTCTTTATAACTGTGCTCCTTCTATGCTGGGTATTTCCAGGCTTTCCACATGCCCATGTCTCTGCTTTCACCTCTTTCCTGGTGTATTTCTCCTTTTGTTGGTTAATCACGACTTTCTTAACAGGGTGTTTGTGTCTCCTATTTTATATTCTGAGGATGTTTGTTTAGACTTTCCCTACTCTGACTTTCCTTATACTGTCTGAATATTTGAATACCAGCAAACATAATATCTGGCTTTTATTGATCATCTTCTATATTCCAGGCGCTTGCTTGACATAGATTATTTCTAATCCCCAAAGCAACCTGGCAAAACAGATATTATTATCCTTTCGTTATATCTGAAGAAGCTGAGATGCGAGCTGTTTTATTTCAGCTGGATGAAGGTCACACAGCAAGTTAGTTTCAGATTTGGAATCCAAAACTGAGATCATCTCTGCAGGTGAATTGTGTGTACGTGAGCATGCGTGCATGCTTGTATGTGTGTGTGTGTGTGTGTGTGTGTGTGTGTGTGTGTGTGTGTGTGTGAGAGAGAGAGAGAGAGAGAGAGAGAAACATTTTGGTAATGATTATGACTATGAAGGTCAAATATCTTCCCATGAAAAAATGCTAAGCATTTCCCTGCACTGTTACTCTATTCTATTGCTATCGTTTTAATTTTAACAATCAGAAAATTACAAAGCAATTGTATATCCTTTTTTCATCCTCCAATCTGGTTGTCCTCTGCGTTGCTGAAATGGCAATAAATAGTAATTTACTGTTTTAAGTATCTAGCGCTATAGATATATTTAAGCTTTGAGAAGGAATTCAGATAAAATTTCTTAGGCAGCTGGGGCCACAGTGCCAGCCTAGCGAAAATACGCGTAATGCAGCTCTCACAGAGGGAAAGTGATGTGACTAGCTTTGAATATGGAATATATGAGACAAATTCACCTTTAAGGAGACATAAATCAGGTGTGCAGAAAATTCCCTGAAGCAATCGGCAAAACTTAGGTAGGGTGGTAAGTTCCATAGAAATTACGTTACTTAGAAGGATACATGCTCCCAGATATTTTATCCCCTAGGGAAGCCAAAACTGCCATCAAATTAAAAAGGTGGATTTTAAAAACATTATACTACCTACCTTATCTTAAAGCCCATGTTTTTATAGATGTGTGAAATAACTTTTGTTCACATTAGATCAAGTTACTCCGAGCCAATGTATTTTTTGCACCTAAAAAACTGCTTTGGCCGTCACTTCCCCACCTCCTCCGCTTAGAAGGACACCACAGAATGATCCATTCAGGACTGATTATCCCCATATATGTCTTGAGTCTGTGCCAGATAACTAGGACACGTCTAGACCTGAATAGTTGAAACTTGAACAGCCCGTTGCTCGAGATGGAAGGGTGATTTTGTTAATTACACACCGTGTAGAGGTCGTTGGTTTCTTCCTCATTTCCCCTCTCTTGCTTTCCACCCTTCTGACTTCAGTTTAAAGAGTGCTGTTAAAGACATTTTGAAAAATTACTATTATTCTTCCCTAAATGTCTGTGTCATTGGAAAATGTCTTCTGCTTATAAATTTTACCTCATATGTGTCTACGAAAATCCTTTTCCAAGTCTTTATTGTTTAGGTTGGTAACTTCCAACTGTTTGCCTTTCAGTATCATTTAAGCTTAGTACTATCCATGTGCACCCATAAGGTATACTGGGCTCGGGATGTTTATTTCCACTCTTCCCGCAAATCCTTAGGACAAGCTTGGAAATGGACAGCATGTTCCCCAAGATTTCAGTTCAACTTGGGCGTTTCTGCTCCATGTAAAATTCACCCAGCCCCTCACCAATGTGGGGGAGCCTCTATCCTCAATGAATTCTGTCCCCTCAGAGCTCCGGCAGCACCTGATAGTCTCAATGATTATTTCTCAGACTTTCCTGTCAAGGTACCATGAATGACAGAGGTGTAGAAATGCCAGCATCTGGGCTGGGGCTGGCTGGGCAAGGGCCTTGGCTCTGTGTGTGCCCGCAGTGGCAACAGTCTTGGGACTGCTTCTTTAAGCAGAAAACATCTCTGGTTTACCCTGAAGGTCTATACATTCCTCACGACGTTACCCTCAGCACACTAGTTCATCTAAGTCAACTAGTACCATTGACATTTCCCATTAAAATATTCTCAGTAAAATTTAGAAACTGCGTGTTTGCTCTGTAGTTCTATTTGTAAACAGATGACTGCACACTCCTACACACAGCTCTTTTCACTGGTATTTGTGTTTGTTGTGACTGTCCTGGCTGGTATCACACAGCCGACGCAGTACAAACAACTGGGTTTTTAAACTCTTATGAATCGGCAGCTCTAATATACTGTTGTTCATTCGTCATATGATGTTAAAGTTACCAGAAGTTTCTGTAGGGCACACAAAATATATTTGATTTATTGTTGTTATACTTGAATGAAGTGCTCAAATATATTTTGTATGATGTTTGAGTTCAGAAAGTATAAAAGTAGTGCTTTTAATTTTTAGGGAGCTCTCTACAAGAGGTTTTCCAGTGACCGGGCTCTGGTAAGTGCTTTGTGAAATGGAGAATTTGACACTTGGCAAGAACATGATTAGCAGGAAATGGAAAAGCCAAGATGTACGTCATCGTTTCTGGATGTCACACTGTCTGACAGCTCTGGATAATTGAAACAATGAATTGCCCCATGGCAAATTAAAGAACTAAAATACGAGGACTTATTTTCATATTTCAGGGCATTCCTGGGAAGTTACGAAGCATAACATTGTGGAATTAGGAAGAGGGGTGCAACATACTAACATAAAACTTAAAATTTTGATTAGGAAAAAAATATTTAAGGAGATAATGAAGTCTGTCTTCTCTGTGTCACGTGTGAAGTGAAAAAAATCATACTGGCCATTTCACTGGAAAGCCTTTTGAGGCCTTTTGAGGGAATGAATCAAGGTGAAAATTATACAGTTATGTACTGTACTCTGACTTTCCCGACGGGGCTCCTTCTCCGACTCACCTACAGACGAGTTCTACTGCAGTCCCTTTGGGCTCTTACTCTTCAGGTCCCCACGCTAGTCAGGGCTTCCCCGTCTCACAGGTCGATTCCTTCCCTGACCTCGTCTCTTTCCCTTTCTTACCCATTCTGACAAAAGGCTTCTTATTGACTAATATTTTCCTTCAGTTACTTCACTCACATCTTCGCGACGTCTTGCTGGTTGTTCCTTACTGCCAACCGAATCCAAATTATACTGGCAGCTGTCACAGCTCTTCCCCCGGCTTAACCTGCTTCTCAGGTTACTTTCTAGTACTGCCCTACTCCTTCCTAAGAAACCATGTGCTGCTTCGGTGGTTCTTTGGACACTTTCGCTTTTGCTTCTTCTGTCTCAATACGTTAATGAAAGACGACCCTACCACGTTACGGTCTGGGTTATGACATAGCGTCACCCCTTAAGGGTCATAGGAGCTGCTATATATGACAGGGACAAACATGTGCAACATTACATGGCGAATGCAGTCACAGAATTACTAACGAGTTGTATAGTGGTAAAGAGAGGAATAAAAATGGTAAGTTTACAACGTCATTTTGTTAAAAAGGCTACGACGTTCTCGAAGTCCCATGAAGACCTTTCTTATTATTATGAACTCACTTAAAAGTGTAGGTTGAATAAATTCATACGAAACACGCCGTTGGATCCTTCTGAAGTGTGGCGTTATCCCTGAGATTTCATTCTACAGAGAGACTCCCCTGTGGAAGTAGATTTGTTTTTCTAAGTGTAAAATCGCCAGCATGTTGTCACTGAAGGTGCCATGGAGCAGAAGCAAGAAAACTTGGGCTTTCATCCTGGCTTGTCTCTAATAAGCCTAGTGACTTAGAACAGTGTATTTCACCTCGCCAGATGTCACCATTTCATCTAAAACGAATAGATCAGGCTGGATCTCCCAACTTGTGCAGCTCTTACAATTCATAACTCTCTGTGCCGGCATCCTTTCATTGCTTCAACGCACACACATTAATAGAACGTACAGAGTGCATGCCACTAGATCTTGCGATTTGTTTATGTCATGGACGTTCAGTCTCATCATTTCTAACAGGAGCGGGATACTTGGACAGCTAAAGTCATCAACAGTGCTAAGCACCTAAGGTTAGCACACTGCGATTTACTTCCCTGACCCTTGAACCCCGGGACTCCGGCATGGGCAGAGAGAGGGCAGCTCTTGAGCATTCCCTGTTCACAGGGGCAGTCAGGGGTCCCCATCGTGCCTGGCATGTTTGTTGATAGTGAGACTCTGGAGTGAGTGACTGAGTGAAGTTTGAGACAGAGCTAACCTGACAGCCTGAGAGTTTAAAAGCATCGATTAGAGACTGTGCAAGAATTTGACCTTCCAACCACCTCCATGTTTGTGGTTTTAGTTTCTGTAATGGAAGTTTTTAAAAAGGAAACTATTCTCCCATGCCTTACACTGATTATTCTATCAAAGCAATAAAGGACATGAATTAATAATTACCTATGAGTATAATATGAAGACTCTCGCTCACTAGGGACAGATGTGATGGGGATACAGTGGACTGCATTCCGCGAGTGTCCACAGTCCACACACTCCTGCATCAGTCAGCCTTGAGAGAGCCAGTTTCCCACGAGAGAGAAGCACAAAGCCATGTCGTGCCTACTTATCATGCTGCCCATTGGCAGATATTCACATTGCACTTCTTAATTAGGTGACAAAGCCACCTACATATATGGTAGTTGGCGCTAATGAGAATTTACATAAGGAACCAAAGAGAATTAAATAGATGTGAAGATTACCATTTTGCACTTTATCTTTCTACTTGTGATAATAAAAAAGTGTGAATTGAAAAATCTAAAGAAAAATAATGGGTGATTTACTTTCAGAAGTGAAATACCCTAAGCAAGAAGTCATGCCCATAAATACTAAAAGGTACCCTAGTGTTTCATTTTAAAAATGTATAATGATGACAGAGATGTCAAATTTATTTGCTGTAACACTCTAGAGTCTGGATGAACGTAAACTGTCTGTAAACTGTTTACAATTAGTGCTGGTCTTGCTCACATGCTTTTAAAGAATTAAATTCATACTGTTTAAAGTAAATAATGATAATACTGCTGCTTTTTGGTTCGTTATTATAGATACAAACATGAAAAAGGAGATAACCACCAGGGAAGAGAACTCAGAAAGCATTAGGCAGTTTATTGTTATTTACCATTTTCGGTTTTTTGAACATCATTTATAATTGACAAAGTTTATCCAATTTACTGTGATAAGTCAACTGCTCTCAAAAATCTCATGTTCCCAAATAATTCCCAGTTGAACTTAACTACTCTTCTGTTTTCTTCTCCTTGTTTTCTTCCTTGAACACACTAGAGAATATGTGACACTTTGTTTAGTGGGAAATATTTGCAACTCGCTTACTCTTTTAGTTGAAAGAAACTATATAAATAATAGAATTCACATGATAGTCCAGGCAGTCATTCAGTTAGAAACATTTACTCATGAGTATAACTTAAATACTCTAACAGTAGACTATGTTTTTATAATGTGTACGAAAATGTCCAGACTTATATGAACAACATTAATAATAAACTTTTGAATTCTGTGAATGTTTTTGATCCATTCTTTTCATTCATTTATTAATTTGTTAATTAATTCATTACTCGTTTAATTTTTAATTTACTATTTAAAAAATTATTGAGAATTTCCTGGGAATGTTCCCTTATCTTACTATTCACAATTAAAATAGCACTTGCATATGTTTTATTTGTACACATATACATATGCAGATAATTCTTATGCCCTCCGAAATGATACAGTTCTCTAAAGAATAATCCTAATTCCTCTTTGTTTAAGTTTGTTTCTGTGCTAGAGAACAAACTCAAGGCTTTGCCCATACTAGGTATCTGCGATAACAATGGGCCACTTCCCCGGAATTATTGTCTGTTAATAATTTTCATAGACATCCCAATCGCTGCAGTATTTGATAAATTTATATTTAATAAACTTTAAATCAGTGCTTAAAAAGATCAAGTTGACTGAATCATGTTTGAGTCATATCTTTGATTACATATCTTTGATTACGGTCACTCTTTTAAAAAGAAAACAGTATCAATGATAGTCAAAAAATACTGGTACACAAAATTATTTATTTTAAAAATTCCCAAAATACCAAAAGAGCCCAATTCCTCACTTAAAACAAAACTTCCTCTCTAGAGGAAAGGAAAGAATAAAATTTGGTGCAATTGATTGACTATTTAAATGTCAGCACCTGGTGTGAACTTTTTTAATTTGGCTATTTTTTATGATTATTGTGCCATAAATGATAGATTTATATAAATATCTGAGAGAAAAGAGAAACTGTCAATGATTCATCACTTTTTTGAATGCATGTGTGGCCCTGTGTAGCCACCATTTATGGTACATGATGTTCTGCCTGTATAAAATTCAACATCTATTTAACATGACTCTGTACACTCCTAATATTCATGTTTCTACCTATTCATCTGAATTGTGTGCCAAACATCAAGGTGATCAATTGGAAGGTGAAAGAATGTGAGCTAACCATAAACAGGCCGAAGAGCTGCTGAACAAATCACCAGAATAAAGCCCTACTTACCACAGCAATCAGGCTCAAAACACATGATGGTGAGAGAGAACAAGGAGGGAACCTTCTATTGCAATTCAGAGAAAATATTTTATTCTTTGCATGCCCTAACATGCCTCACCTTGCCTTACACACAGCGGTTTCTAAAAAATGTATGTTGCATACTTTCCTAACCCCATAGAAAGAGTGACTTGCAACATGACTTATGGAATGAAGAGAAACCAACAGTTTTGAAAGGGGGACAGAGGATGGTAGAAAACAAGTCCGTTCCACAGTAATTTCTCACTAATGAAGATGCACTTCTCTACTGCCTGCTTGGCAGGGGAGCATCTGATCCAGCTTCCACAGGCAACTTATTGATTGTGTGGGTCGATGTAATCTGATGCATCAAGAACGAAGGCCGGGGTCAGAGGTGGGGAGTTGCGGGGCGCAATTTGCTAGATCACTGCTAAGAAGTAGATAGTTTACATTCGGTGCATCCAAGCTAAATGGCCCCAGACAAAGAGGAATGAGTGGCAAAAGCAAGACTAAAACTGACGATTCTCTCATTTCATTTATCAGTAGGTTTATTGTTAGTGAAAACTTAGTCATATTTAAAGAAAAAATGAAGCCAGTTTGAACAGCCACTAAATCTGTATGGGCACAAGATAGATCTGCCTTTCCTTTTTTATCTAAGTCATATTGTACACATTCATATACGGATCTAGTTGTGTGGTCTCAGACTACCATAGCTCTTGGTTTCTCTCGCTCTAGATAAACTATTCTGTTGCTAGTTACTGCTCATATTGCAAGCAAGTCAAAGTTATTAGCTTGGAGAGGACACTAGGAATATAATGACATCCTTAATGTCAAATTTCCACCCCAAACAAGCAAACAACTACCCAGGAAAATAAACAAAAACAAGACTATTGGGGAAAGAGCAGTTTTGGTTAAACGTCGGTTTTAATATATCCAACCGTGCTGCCAACACAAAATAGACGCTCACAAGTTGCCAGTTTCCTTCCTTCCACCCTACGGGCGGATGTTAATGTTACCTGCCAGAGTGGGTCTTTCTGCTCTGGAAAGAGCTCGAAGTACTTGTGAGCCAGCTGCACTGGTGGCAGAGTCTGAAGACGCAGGTTGGTCCAGCTGCGCACGAAGTTCGCCAAGTTCACGAAGGTGTAGAGCCCCAGGCGGTCGTTCCCGTAGTTCGATAAGTGAGTCATGAAAATACTGATCTGGAAGACAGATAAAAATGACCCCTCCACAGCATGCGCTTGAGCTCAGAGAGGCAGGACGAGCACCAGGCAGCACTTCGCCTGACTTTGGAATCTTACCATTTCCCTCGTTAGGTGGAAAGCCGCACGTCTGATTTCAATATCGAAATAGCACGTTCACCCAACTCTTAAAATCGATGCTGACACTGGATTAGTGAAGAAACCGAATTAGATCCGTTCTGACAGTGAGCAGTTATTCTGCTTTTCTCTCATGTACATGCAGATGGAAATGGAATCAAGCTTGAGAGAAATTTCTCTGTGGTCTCACAAAGTTTCTAATTTTACTTCAGAAAAAGATTTTGAATGATACCACTATAAAGGAATTATAAACCTTTGAGAGATACGTTTAACCTGATTTAAATATTATCCAATGCATACAGGTATCAAAACATCTTGCAGGTCCCCATTAAATATGTGTACTTTGTGTTTTGATGTATCAATTAAAAAATAACATACTTTAAAAAACTGTCAGCATTTGCACAGAAACCGATTTCGTTCAGCCAAAAACTGTTCCATGTTCATTAATCCTTTTACAATTTTAAATATCTCAATATTAACTCTAAAATTGTGGCATTTTACATGTTGTTTCAGTATCAGAGATTATAGGAAAGTCAGATCTAGATTGCTCTGGGAAGATTAACCAGAAACTTGAAATCGATTCCAGACAATCTCCAGTGTTTCCACAGGAATTAAAGCATAATAAATAAAGGAGAAATTGTAACAACTTGATTTAAATTGCAGAGATTATATAACTTGTAAACAAGAGTTCATCAATAACAATACTTATTGTTATAATAATATAAATTCTCATAATGTTGCTAACAATATTTTGTATTTGATTTTGAATCTCTTTGTATTTTTAAATATAAGCATTTTAAACTCATTTTTCTACTTACTACACAAATCTACAAACATTTCAGAGCAACCCAAGTATTATGATGAAGCTCTTTATTAACTATATTGTTTTAAAGTAAGAGTAACATAGTGATATAAATAACAGTATTAGAACAAAACATCTGAAATTGGAGAGTAAAGTAATATAAAAGTAAAGTCAAGCATCTCGTGGCTATTGTTTTATTTGGCTTCTGGCTATTGTTTATGTGGATGCTCTTTCTCTTTTTTAAGTGATTATGTTGTTTGATGTGGTAATTTGCGTTATTTGGAAATAAACAAGGGTATGCAGCAAACATTTCAATGTCATTTTCATCACAACCTGTTTAGAATAGTAGTCACGCAGGAAAGGTTACACTTCAGACCTTTTGTCCACCAGATTATCACTGGTTTACTGGAAATACTCAGAGAAGAAGCCCTTATTAAAACAATAGATGGATTACAATATACTCTGGCAAGAAATTTCAAGTTAAAGATACCAGATTCATCGTTGGAATGTCCTTTTTAATTTGGAAAAGACATTGTCTTTCTGTGTGTCATACAACAATACTGAAAAGGATTCTCTGAGGAAAAACTTATTAAGATTATCAGTCGGCCTTCACCACGGTTGAAAGTAGAGAGGAGAGAAAGACTTGGAGTAGCGCCCTCAATGTCTCTAAATTACAGTAATATCTAAAAGTTGTATAGAACTTACTATGTAGTAGGCATGATTCTAAGCCTTTTAGATATACGATAATTAAATGTTCATGATGCTCTTACAACGCAGATATTGTTGTTCTCTTTACAGAAGGAGAAACCGTGTCACACAAAGCATTAAGTAACTTGCCTAAGTGTATATCTAGTCAGTGACATACAAAAATTCAAACGTAAGATGTAAAATATCCTAATCCAATATCGAGTATGTGCTGATGCAAACATTTTTTAATATAGAATTTTACACTCATCTTTTTCCTTAAAAAGGATGAACATACTTCTACCGAGGATAGTAAAAAAACTATGGGCTCAGTATATTGGCAATTTCTGGTATTTATATTTCTTTTGAAATGGAACAAAAAAAGATAAATTAATTTTGGAATTTTAAATGAAAACTTACTTTAAAATAATAATAAAAATGCTACTACAGATCGAAAATTTATCTTTAAAGAGTGGATCATTCCTGTTGTATTTCTTTTCCTTTTTCATGGGGTATATTTACAGCTTTATAATTGAAAGATAAAAAAGAGAATGACTATTTTAAATAATATTCTTTACATGGCTTTTTTAGACAGAAATTGAAATTAAATCCCTTAAACGTTGACACAATGCTCTTCCTTGAGAGTCATGTGATCATTCAAAAAAGCTCAAGGTATCTATGCCACTAATTTTATTCCTTGGCCAATGTCTCTCTCTTATGCTCTTTTATCTCAAATAGGAAGTGTCGTCTTGGCCAGACTTAATTACAAAGTTTCTAGACCATACCTTAGTACCAATAGTTGATAACCATATAATTGCAATTGTTGTCATGAGAACTTCTTTATAATCACCACAAAATAATATGCCTTTGATCCCAGTAAGTATGCATTTATCTCATGTTGCTACTGAAATTAAGAGATAAGACAGTGTAAGTAGTGTGCTTCAAGATAATTATCGTTTCCCAGGACTGAAATTATGAAAAAAATAGGCAGTAGCCTGAGTGCCTGAAGAAATATAATAATGTCCTAGAAATCTACCACCTGCCCTCTAGGGTTGTTATTTTAAGAGAGAATTTTAGGCATCTCCAAGAGTGCTTAAAACCTGACGAAATTATAGATAAAAATCTACTTCGAGAGTGTAAAGATTGTTTGAATGTCGTAGGTACGCTATCATTTCATTAAAGTATTAATGTAATGACGTTAATAGATTTTTGCAGCAGACTAGTTCTAAGTAATGTTTCAAGATTTTTCTTAGAATTAGCCTTGTTTTATGAGGGAAGTGTGAAACTTTATGCAGGGCAAACGGTAACATCTGCCTTTGGAAGAAAGCAGTGGCAGGAGGTGTCTGTCCTTCGGAGGTGAGGCAGCTGCTGCATTTAAATGTCCCTTTGCTGAGAACAAACAGCCGCCCTGGCTGGGAGGGGGCAGCATGCGCACATGCCTTACTGGTCAGAAACAAATTAGTGCCGCTGTATGGTCAATTGACTGCATTTTAAGAAAAACAATTCTGCAAGCTCAGCTTAACCCTGCATATCTGGCTTGCTAAAAGCACCTATTGTGCAGACAGAGCATTTTAGTTTTAGTATTTCTGGGCAAATGGCTTGTTTAAAACAAAAACCTATTTCAGAGAGCATGAGGAGACAAATTAAGAATAGATGTGGTTTGAAGCCTAAATAAGAGAAGTCACAGGATGTGCAGTAACGAATACTTTTCCACAGACGACAATATAGAGCTACATTTTTTTATATGACAGTGTATGTCCCTCTACTTATTCTGTCCTTCGGTTTACTTATTGCGATTGTTCTTTTCTTTCTTTTCTTTTTTTTTTTTTTTTTTTTTTTTTTTTTTGGTGCTGGGGATCGTACTCAGGGCCTTGTTGTTACTTTCTCGTTGCATGCTTTTGCTCAATATTCTCCAAAGTGTCACCTGGAGAAAATATGACTGTGCTGAATGGGTGCGAATTGTTTATATAGGCAGCTCCTTGGCTGGTGAAGTCGTGCAGTACAGAGCTAGGCATTGGTTCAGATAAGCAGAGCTGTCCATCCTATAGAAAGACAGGCCGGGCCACCTCGTTGAACGGATTGCACTCGAATGAGCCCAAGTGTTAACATTGTTAGGCCGACTGCAGTGGCCTCGGAAGGGTCTACGTGGCCTTGCTCCTGCGGTCAAGCATTCCCCCCACCCCCCGCCCCACTACCTTCACTTGGTTCTTGGCGTTTCTACGCATGTTCCTCCCTCAGCTCTCAAGGCCCTCAACTCTGCTGCAATCAAACATAAAACACTCTAAATTCTTTCTTTCCTCTGCTATAATGATATAAAAGCGATCTTACAGGTACTCTTATGAGCTAATAATTTATTAGAAACACACATTTTGTCATTAACTTGCTCGCCAATGTAAAATGCATAACGACAAATTTGGAAAGATATAACCTGTGGAAGAGACCCACTTAACCATGAAGCTAGAGTCCCAGGAAGAGGGAGGTTTTAGAAAAGATAGTGTGTAAATTTGAAAATAGGGAATTGGGTAACTGTAACTGAACTCTATGCATAATTCTTAACTAAGGGCGAAAGCGCGGGCATTACAACAAGTGGGATATTAGTAAATGAGTGCGGGCAAGTGGCCCTCCCTCAGTCTTTCACTTAAATTAACATAGTTGCTGCTGCTAACACTTTATTTTTGCCTCTCATGAGAAGTTGCTAATAAGCAAAATGTGAGGAGGGAAAGAAAAAATTAAAGGAAAATCAAAAGCCTCATTTTCTCTATTAAAAAAAAAAGTGCCACAATTCTCTGCGCTGTTCCTATTTTCATGAAGAATACAGTGTGATTGTAAATTGCAGAATATATTAAATGGTACTTTAGATTAGAATTGAAAACCATCTTTAAAGACTGTATTTTTAGCTAACATACACATTAAATATTTGAATATTTAGTTCAGTGTGTCGTATTGCTTAAAATCGCATCATTTGCCAAATAGTTTGGTGGCTCGCAGGACAAAACCCAGTAACAAACAACAGACGAGGCGATAGCGGCGCTGAGTAGCAGGGCCCGGCCCCGCCGTGAGCCAGCTTGTCTGCACTTGAGTCTTAACAACATTTTTCAAGGTAAACGTTGAATATTAGCAGTCAGTTTCCACTTTTGCCTCTGTGGCTCTGACAACCTGCCCCCTTCACGCAGTGAGTCCGTTGTGCTTAAAAATATGTCCATTAGCTTGTTAAATTATTGATTAGGCTTTTAGTTCTCGTAAAATTAGAAGGTAGATGAATATAGGGGAAAGTGTCCCTGATGGTTCATCTGTCCGGCTTCGGCACTGAACTTGTATTTTTGATATAACAAGTGATTTGAGTCTTTCTGTTATTTTGCTAAGGCTGGAACCACACAAGAGATACAAACAATAAGACCATAACCAACGTAACCAATTCGAATGCAATGCTACCTCTTCATTCAACTATGCAGGACATAATTATTGGTCAATGACAGCTTGGTGAATACTTATATCTATGTGCTTAGGTACCCAAAATATGTAAAATTTAATCAAGCCTAATATATTATCTCTCACTCAGTCTAAAGCTTGCTATTACCCTATATTCCACTTTTAGACAAACAATATTGTTTTTCAAAGATGAAACATGTATTGAAGTGATTGGTTAATGGTTGGTATTTTCTCAACATATGCTGCTGAATAATAATGTTAATTAATGTGCACAACTTTACAAAGGGGTTTGATGTTCATTTTGCATGTATTTCTTGAATAGGTACAAGAAACTAGCCTACATCAGAGAAAAGGGACTGGGGAAAGGGTTCAAGTGACCTGTCAGAAGAATCCTAGCAAGCCCAGAGTCCAATGTAGCTCACAAGTGCACATTTAAAAATTGGTGAAGAAGGCAAATCTCCTGTTGAGCATTCTTACTATAATAAAATAAAAAATTTAAAATCAAAAGTTAGAGGATCTGAATCCAAAATCAATGCTCTTTCATATTTCATGGTTCTGCCAAAATTTGCCAATGCTTGTCAAATTTGCTTCTCCTAATTTGGCTTCCTTTCCATCTAACATTTTAATTATCTATCAGACTTTATTTATAACAGTCATATTTCAACTGACAATATGTTAATTTTGTTTTTTTCCTAAAATTTATTCAATATGATATAAAATGTCATTTACATGTTTTTCAATTTTGGAAATAGAGGAAATAAAATTGTTATTTCAATATTTATATGTAAATATATGCATACATTTCAGGTGACTACTGACTCCTGGTAACTCAAGATAATCAATATTGAAGAGAGAAACAATTATTTTGTCTAGGAAGATTTTACTTCTCCTGCAGCCCTTAAGACAAATCTCAGTGTTTTCCATGATGGAACACAGCAGTATCAGCGTTGTAGAACCAGGAAGTCACTTCAATCTTCTAATCTCGAGGGAACACATTCTGTTGTTCTGTACAGATCTTTCAAGATGTATTTCTCTAAAAGCCACTCTTAGAAGGAGAAAGGAATGGAGAAAAAGGGAGAAGGAAAAGAAAAAAAGGAAGGAAGATAGGAAAGAAGAAAAGAAAGAAAGAAAGCGAGGGAGGGAGGGAAAGAAGAAGGAAGGAGAGAGAAGGAGGGAAAGAGGGAGAAGAGGAGAAGGAGGCAGAAGAGGGATAGGAGAAAGAAAAGAAGAAAGGAGTGAGAAAAGGAGGGGAGAAGAGAGGCAACAGAAAGCTCTGAAACCAAATCATCTACCCGGAGATCAGATGACTAGGAAAAAGTAGATTGCTAAAAATGGTTCTGTGGTGGCTGTAAATCTCCACTCAGAATTAAATCCAGCTATTGATCTCCTGGTCAGACTATCTCTCTTCCCTACTCTTTTTCTCCATGCGACTCTCAATGTGGTTTCATATAAGATGTGCAACACCACAAGCATTTATAATTAATTACTCTTTCCAGTTGATGTCTTAATATCGCATAACCTTGACTCTATTGAAAAGAAGTCTTTTCTTGAGTGTGATAAAAACTGAGCCTTTAGTTTAAATTTGGAGCACATTTAAGGAAGAAGGTAATATAAAGAGTTAACAAAATCAAGACTGATTAAAATATTCCACAAGATTTATGTATTGCATAAATAGGGAAATATAGAAAATGACTTTGGGTTGCTGTAACAATTTATGCTGTTTTGGTTTGCCCACAATGAAACAATTCAGACGTGACATCTAGAATCCAGTCCAGAAGGCTGGGTTTGAGCACTTGTTCTCTATTACAATTCCAACTAACTTTTCTACATCTCAGCTCCACTTACTGTTAGGCAAAAACGATAACTGGATTTATAGGTTAGTTGTGACGTTTAAAGGAGATGGGGACACGTAACAACATTTTGTAAATGAAAGACATTGTGTGGTAGTCATCATTATATATGTTCCCCTGTTGCATTAAAGTGAATTTAGAAGACAGCTGGGTCCCCTTATACATGATTTTAATTTGCGAGAGTTTAGTTACCTAATGGTCAACCATGGCTCAAAAATGCTCAATGGAAAATTCAGAAATGAGCAGTTCATACGCTTTAAATAAGTTTTACTAAAGTATATTATTAGATTAATCTATTTTGTTGTTATTCTCATACTATGCTTAATTTATAAATTGGTTTATTATAGATATACGTATATAGCAAACAATATGGTACACAAAAGTTTTGGTATTATCTAAGGTTTTAAGGATTCCATGGGAGTCTTGGAATGTATCTGCTATGGATAAAAGGAGTCTATTTTAGTTTACATATTCAACTACCTTTCACACAATTTGATTTTTATCTAATAATAATATTTTGGCAAGCAAAGCCAGTGTTTTTTTGTTTTTCTGAAATCATCTGTAGATATCTACGGTGATTAATATATTCTTAGTTAAAACAGAAAATACTAAACACATGTGTAGCAGGGTGAAAGAGACTGACTTTCATACCTAATACAGGAAGCTCTTTTGTAATTTCATGCTACTCCTTAATAAGTTCAAATTTTATGCATTAGAATCATCACTGACTACTGCAGTTAAAAATCAATATAGGAGGAGATTTCAAATGGAATTCTTTGTTTCATTTGAAAAGTGTTATGCGTGTAGTGTTAGATGGGTAAGGCGATGAGCTAATATCTCACCCTGCCCCTCCCCCACACTCTAAATTAAACATTTCCCAGGTTTGTTCTCAGCCCCCTACCCTTCAGAAGCCTCCTCACCTGATGTGTTTGGCCTCTGTTGGAGTGTCTATTCTCTGAGTCCTACACTAAAATATAAGTTCCTTGAACATAGGGCCTCTGCTACTGTTCTCCACCACGACATCCTCAGTGGTTTGTGAAATGCCTGGTCGTAATAGGTGCACACAAATATTTATTGAATGAACAAAGGTATCCTCGGTAACATTCACTTCTTTGCCAGTAGAAAATGTGGTGTAATTTAATTGCTTTCCAATTACTCCCCAAATTCTAAAGACGTGAGGAGGAAAACAAAACATTCTATCCTACATCCCTGAAAACAGCTGGCATTTAATAGGATACGATGAATTGCTAAATTACATTTTTTATTTGTGTTTTCCATTTCTATGATCAAACTAAATGCAACAGAAGTTCCATTCTGCATCTGATTATTTAGCAGCATCCCAGTTTTTCAGTCATAATATTTGGTTAGTGAATTATTAACAAATCAGAACTGTTTTGATTCAAGACTGACTAGAGTGTAAATACTGATCTTCCCGAATAGAGAAGCTGGGCGTGACTTCGTCCAAGCTGCAGTAAACAGGGCAGCTGTCCTAACAGAGAACAGAAGGCCCCTGATATATTTCAGCGAGCAGAAGCTCGACGTTCCATTTTTCTTGCATGTTAATAGAGGCTTAAGTCATTAAAAGGCAACACATGTTTGAAAGCGTATTGTTATTGCATGTATTTGTGTTTTTCCTTTAGTAGGCAGGTCAGAACTGAGATTTTGGATGTCAAGATAATTGCCTTTTACAATATCATGATTTTGAACAAAAATCTCCCTGTTTTACACATTGAGTGCCAACTAAACCTGCCTTCCAGTTGAGCTACTTAACATTAGCTGTTAAAAAGAGAGAGCAATCAGACTTTCTTTCCAACCCTTTTACAATAATGCCATGTAAGTCATTGAAGGCAAAGTCATGACCCCAAGAATAACCACAGACAATTTAGCCACAGGATGGAGAAAACGTGTCCATTAGCAGTCAGTGTAAGCTTTTCCACCACACTCAAACAGAGGTGAACTATTTTTTGGTAGAAAAAATTGCCATCTTTACTTATTCCGCAATCAAACTATTGACAAGAATTGATTAAATGCTTGTTATCTGCTTAGCAGTCTATTAGAAATTGGAAATAATAGTGGGTGAATTATGTGTGATATTTATCAAAAGCCATTTAAGGTCAAATGGGAATACAGAAAACAAAGCAGGGAGGACTAGAAATTGCATCATCTATGATACCATGCTGGCACTCGGGCAGGGAATGGCTCTAAGATGGGCAGAAGCTTCTTGAAAACAATCTCTGGACTGAGAGCTGATTGACAGTAGGGAAGCTTCAGATAAGAGGGCGGGTTGGCGTATCCATTGGTAGTCCGGGTTTGAGGTGTGTGAGGGACAGAGAAAAAGCATGTGTAAAAGGTGGTTGGTAACAATATACCCCAGAAATGAAAAGCTGTAAAATGTGATTCAAACAAGTAAGTGGGGTAGCGTGAAAAAAGCAGAGACCGGTTCATACAGATCCTATAAAGCTTTAAGGCGTTTGGACTTAATCCTAAGAGTAATGGGGACCCGCTGATAGATTTGGGGTTGGAGGGGGCGTTTTGCACGTGACTGCATCCTGACTGCCGCAGGAAGAAGAGGGAAGACTGGAGGTTGGAGTCACTTAGGAGGCTGCTGCGGGTGCATGAGTGAAAGGTAAACCAAAGATAACAGTCAGGTTTTGGGTTTAGGCAACTGGATCAATACTGAAAAATAATTTCACCTAAGTAAAGAACAAGGCAGAACAGAACAGAACAAAACACTGAGCTAAACCACATCTCAAAACAGCCGCTATGAAAAACCAGACAGACAGCTGCCAATGTGGGCCGGGAAGTATAATTCAGCTGCTCTGCGGATAGACGGACCCAGACTCTGAGCGCGACACTGTTCCTCAGCATTGTACCAGTTAGCCAGGTTAGGTTTTCAGGGGACAGTTTGATTCTTCTGGAATTGAGGATTTGCCCACTAAGTGGAATGAAAGAATAACGCCACAAGGAACATCTTGGTAATCACTGGAAGACAGACGTTGAAATTATCTCTCAATGTGTTTTCTGTACAGTAGCAACATTTTGATCCTCTGAAATAAAATTTATAATATTTCAATCAACTCTTTTCATAACTACTGGTGAGTAACGTTAAAATGTGTTTACGTATTGAAATACATATCTTAATATGTATTTCAAAGAGCATTGTATAGCATTGACAATTATTTGGTCAGTTTTTAAAATTCTGCGGAAAACATATGCCTTCTAATTGCTCAAATACCAAGGAACCATTCTGATAAGCATCAGCAATGAAGAGAGGAAGATGCAGTATGTTCTCTTCAGAGAAGAAGAAAAATCAAAATAGCCTTATACTTATGCTAACACTCCTCTCTCTTTCTCTTCTCTCTGTCTCTCTCTCTTTCTCTCTCTCTGTCTCTCTCTGTCTCTTTCTCTCTCCCTCTTTCAGAATTAGGATGAGGAAAGCAAGCAGAATCATGGAAGGAAAAAGTGGATTCTTAGACTAAGATCCAAATCAGAATTGTATCGGAGATCTTGTTTGTTTGGCTGGTTGACTCGTCGTTTGTTGTTTAGCTTTCTTCTTGATCAAGCTTAGCTTTTTATAGTAGAAAACATGAAACTCTTCTTGGTCAAGGTGACATGGTGACAGGGAAAATATAGTGGCTGGAGTTGTTTCCACAGAAATGTGAACAGGACTTTTCTCAGAGAAGGGCTTCCAGAGAGCAAGAGCCTTGTCAGTAAGGGCTGAGGAAGGAGGTAAGAAGTCTTCGTCTGGTTGTGCCACGGGACACGGGCATGATGCAGTGTGGCTATGACTCCTGCAGAACCTACTCAGATCTCCGTGAGGTGTGCAGTGTTTGAATTTCTGCCACACTGGGAGCATCTTTAACGAACTGGTGGCAATTAGTGAATCAGTGATTTATGAATGAATTCAAATAGAGAAGTATAAAAATCATTGAACTCGAAGACATGAAGCTTTCCAAATTAAAGGACAAAGAGCAAACACATAACGAAAAGCAATAAAACAGAAGGAAACATCTCAACATTACAGGACAATATGTATAACATATTCATAGTACCGGGATGAGAAAAGGGAATGGAGCAGAAGAAAATTTAAAGTAGTTATAGCTGATAAATTTCTATGACTAATAAGAGATTCCATATTGTGGATCCAGAAAGCTCAGAGAATGTCAAGAAGGATAAATACGAAATGAACATACAAAAACAAATGAACAATAAATAACCACACCTAGAAGTTCTGAGGAAGAAAACACTTTCCTTATATACACACAAGGATGAGAATTATGGTGGATTTTTCATGAAAAACCAGGCGGGCAAAAGAGAGTAGAATAAAATATTTAATATGTTAAAAGATTAAAACCACCAATCTAGAATTCTATATCCAAAAAATTGATCTTTCATATGTGAAGAAGACTTTCACAGAAACAAACACTCAGGGATCCTTTGCCAGCAGACCTATGCCACCAAAGAATTTAAAAGATGTCATTTGGGCAGAATTAAAAAATAGGTAGTGCAGAAACCTGTGTAAGCATAAGGAAAAGAAAATTGTTAAAAGCATAAAAAGGAAATATACTATTTTATATTGTTATTATTAATTGACCTAAAAGATAACTCTATATGGCAATAACAGTAATGGGTTGGGGAGGCGCTTAAAATGGATAAATGAAATGAATGACGTCACAAGAAACCAGAAAGAACTGAGAATACTGTGTGTATTATAAGGCATCTGCCCCGCAAGTGAAGCAGTATAGTCTTATTGGAAAGTAATCTTAGGTTAGGCAGATTACGTGTTGTGAACTCTACATTGATCACTGGTATTGATGAGAATGAGGATGATGATGGTGATGAAATATGTATAATGATATGTTAAAAGAGAAGATAAAATAGAATCATATAGAATGCTCAAGTAAAATTAGAGATAAAAAAGGGAGTAATAAAAACTGCAGCAAATAAAAACAATTATAAGATAGTAGATACTAATCCAACCATATCGATAATCATATTAATTGTAAATGATATAAATTCACCAACAAAAAGACAGACGTTGCCAGAACAGATTAAAAAAAAGAAATAAGACCCAACTACATATTGTCTAGAAGATACTAACTATAAAATGTAAAGATTCAGGTTAAAAGTAAAGGGATAAGAAAGATAAACCATGCCAATTCCAATCAAAAGGAGCACTACTCCAAAACAGAAAAAACTTCTCAATGAAAAAGATTATTATGAATAAAGAATACATATGCTTTCTATAAGCTGACATGACTTCGTACACTTACAATATACTATCAAACACACCTATGTTGACCCAAAACTTAGTGGCACACACTATTTTACATTTATGCACATACACATGTTTGTACATACACTAACTCTAAGTTGCTGGGGAGATAGGCAAATGTAGTCAGCTTTGGAAAATAGAAGGAACTTTGATTTGAGTTTAAAAATCACAGTCTTACGGGATGGGGATTTAGCTCAGTGGTTAGAGTGCTTGCCTAGCAAGCACAAAGCTCTGAGTTCAATCCTCAGTACCTAAAAGCAAAAAAAAAAAAACAAATCACAATCTTAAATTTAAAATTCCTATAATATTCTTATAACTGAAAGTGGCTCTGGGGTTGTGAATTCTTGCTGAGATATATGCATGGGATTCCTTACCTTGTGGGGAACAGGTTTCAAGCAGCAAAGGTAAGAATTCTCAATAAATTTCTATAATCACGTTTTCCAAGGAGGGCTCCCCAATTGTTTGCAATGATATGGCACTATTAAAAATATTTTGCCTAAAAACCTTACAAAAGCAATGTTTGTGAGGTTTGTAAGACTTGTTTTACAAACTTTTCTTAAAGACTTATCATAAAGTGAACCAAATGGATAAATGAGTTTGATTATAGGCCAACTCTAACATGAACGCACACGGTTTTACATTGTGTACAATAAGATCTAAACGCTAAAATTATTTTTGTCTATTTGGCCGTTTTTTCGCTTGGTCTCCCTTTTTCTCTTCTTTTTACTACTCGCTTGTATACTGATATAAATATGGGTTGTGCAGGCCTCAGTCTTTTTATCGTACTAGCAAAATGTTTCATAATTTCCAAGCTGTCAAAATTTGGTCATATGCCAACGGGCTGTCCTTTAATACATGAGTGGTGTTGTGGACAAAAGCACTCCCGTCAAGGGTCCATCTCACAGTGCCCGACAGCCCCATCCTCGCCCGTGTGCCAGTGTGGCTCTTTGAGATTTGAGTGTTTAACGCATATCACATCCTGACAGCAGACCAATACAGATTACCGTCTGCTATTAGAGATCAGGAAGCAAAGTCCATTCATGGTCGCTGAGCCTCCTGGAACACTTGGACCTGGGAACTCAACAAACAGCTGCCGTAACACCTAAGGGCTGCTGAAACCTAGATTTTGCATTGACAGAGTCTGTCATTAGAATAATGACAAACGTTCTCAGAAGCCGGTGCTTTCCAGATTCATGACTCTTCTGCTCTTGAAACAAAGCAATTTGCCTGAACATGGTTCCTGTGCTTTAATTTGGTGCCCTTACAGATATATATTTCCTTCAGCACATCTAAAAGAGATGTTAAGTATTTTTAGTAATATTTCTACCATAAAAGGTCCAACAGGAAACATGAAATGGATTTTTTTTCTCTTGTGTATTCCTGGAGCATTTTGAACATGCCGTGTGCTGTTGCTTCGTATATTTTTGTTAAATATTTCTTCCACTGGACTCTGAGAACATCTGGAGCTGGGATAAATTTTACCAATTTCTTGGGCTCTATAGCTCCTGGTATAAAAGAAAGTGAGTACTACAGACCCAGAAACGGGTAAGAGGCAACAGTGAGCTGTGTAGTTTTCCTATAGGAGATGCCTAATAGCATCTCATGCCTTGTGAATTACACTCTAGTTTTCACACTGTGAGGAAAACAGTACCGTACCTAAAGCAGCAAATGTAAAGTCAAGTATCCCTAAAAGAGCTAAATTCTTGGGGCTGGGTACTTAGCTCAATGGTTAGAGTACTTGCCTCACAAACACAAGGCCCTGAGTTTGATCCCCAACACCCAAACAAACAAACAAACAAAGAAAGAAAAAAAGAGCTAAAGTCTTATTCTCAAAGAATTTGAATTCAGAATTAGGTTTTATATGAGAAATCAGGTGATTTGTGAAGAAAGACTTTCAAGAAGACACGAGCCTAATATAGGGTGTTCTGAAAAAACAGCAAAATATTTTTGTTTTTTTGTTTACTGTAAAAATTAATACACCTCAAAAATAAAACATGGTTTTTTTCTTTAATGCAGAGAAGGAAATACAAGAAATAGAAACTAATAGACATGTGACACTTTAGTCTGGATTGTGTTAGGAATCCTGCAGGAGAAAGATTACAATGCTGGACAAGAGTTCAGGGCTTAAGTCTCAGGACTGTTTAAGAAGACGTCTGCCTGGACATATATCCATAAGCTTTACTGCCGAGTTCCAGATTAACAAGGATAAATTGACATTCAGCTGCAACTACACAGAAGAGACGCTGCGATTAACACTTATAAGCATGCCCGTCTGCCGTTGGCACAAAAACAAACAGGCATCCGTGCGTGGATCCACTTAATAATTACTCTATGAAATCCCACACTATCGGGCTTAAATGAATTCAGCATTTAAAATCCTTCAAATGTTAGTAAATGCATCTGCTCTGCTGGAGCATATTCAATTCATTTATTAAAATAATGAGTTCATTTTCTCTGTGCAACCCAACTTTTTCACCTTTAGACACTGGTGAGCAGGGGATGGAGATATTCTTTTTGTCCATGAATTTCCCACTTTGCTGTCACAAGGTGCTTTGGAGTTTCCATTACTTCCTTCTGGATGCCCACAGGGGCATGGATTCTGTTTATCTAATTGCTTGCCTGGGTCCTAGTAAGGCTTCTAATTTTGCAGCTTACATGTTCATAACTCTGCCTTCTTCTTTAAGCATTTTTTCCGGTAATCAACATAGAAGGTTATTAGAAGTTTACCTGTTCTACAATATAATTAAACTTTACTAACAATCAGAGGTACAGGCAGAAATAATACACCTGAGAAGCATACTCACTTCAGTTTCAGCCTGTTTATTCAGGATGGCTCAAGCTCAAAGCATCTATTTACCTAGTCACTGGATGAGGAGGGTGGCTGAAGGTTAAAAATGTCAAATCAATCACTGACACTCACAAAACAGCTTCTATACTTTAGTCTTGCAACCATCCTAGAATATTCACTTTGCTGGTGAACTGTGACGACACTAAAACTTAGAGCGACTGCACAGCCTACTCACAGCAATACAATTAGGCTGAAGAATTTTTTATTCCAATGCTCTTAAACATTGTTCTATGTGTACAATATCACTTTTCAATTTCTCCATGTTAATCCACAAAGCATTTCTTATATTTCACACAAATTTCTTCCTTTAACTTCTTTAATTTTGTTGGTATTGTTACTGCTTCCCTGCTCAGGCTAACGGATAGCCCTTTTCTCTGACCTTAAGAAATACAGCATGTCCTCTACAGAGACCATGGAACTCCATGATAGCTGTGGGATCTTCTATCTCAAACTTTAATTTATTTTTCCTTATCCCACAGTTTTGGTACTTTGGGGGATAAGAACCACTAATATATTTCCATTTCAGCTTTAGCTTTGCTTTCCTTTATTTCTTGATTTCTTTTTTTTTTTTTTTAATATCTCTGCTTCCAGTTTCACATCCACAAATCACAGCTACGTGCTCATCTATATTTAGGTATCCTGAATATTAGCCTACTTTCTTATATGACTTTTGACAGTATCTAAACAACAGGCACATCTACATTTTCAAACTAACTTTCATAGATTCTGTATTTTTAAAAAAGCACCTTTGAACAAAAGAAAAGCTACTCACTTTACTACTAAATTGGATGCTTCATAATCTTTACTTTGGAAAATGGTGGTATTCTTTTGGACTATCATCCCCAGATAGCTGTGAATACCTCATTTCCTCATTTCCATGCATCTTGTTTTAGATGGATTTTGGTCCCACTTACTCCAGACAGGTGATGAATACACAAATTACATAACTGGTTATTGCTTATCAAATATTGAAGAGAAGTCAAACAAAGAAGTGAGGACTAGCCCGAAGATGACCTTGGAGAGAGTATCAAGTCAAGTAATAAGAATTCTATGATGACGAAGTGAATTCTGAACTTGAACAGTGGCAGAGATAATAAAACTTGTCTTCACATTAGGTAATAAAGTGTTCGAGGTTAAGCTGTACTTGGAACAAAGCACAAAACTCAAGACAGGTGCAGCAAAATTGATAATCCTCATGGAGATTTACAAAGACCTTTAGAAAATGTCATAGCAAATGTAAGCTTCTTTCAAAAAATGTGATATGCTGTCTCTAATTAGAATGAGTGTACCTCCCAAGGAGGTAGTTTGAGGTGAGTGTGGGGGACAGAACTTGACCCTCGATGTAACTATGTCTAACTTCTGGTCTCATCATTTTCTAATTGTTGGGCTTGGAGAATTCATTAACCTCTGAGATTCTCAGTACTTCCATCTATAAATTGGTGCTGTTAATAGTAACTTCATGAGGCTTCACCATGGCATGGAAAATACTTGGCTTACAGTGAACACAAAAGCTATTTTCGAGTGTACAATATATTCATGTGGTGGAGTGGACTTGGGCCTGAGAAATCTTCACACCTTCTTAAACTGCTTCTTCTCCTCCCTTTTTTTCTTCTTCTTCTTCTTTTTTTTTTTGTGTGTGGAAGTTTTATGCTACATGTCTTCCAAATTCATTTACTATTGTATCTATGGAGTGCTTTTTTATTATTTTAATTTTAATGTATGTGTGCTAATTTTGAACTGTTAACAATGGAAAGCTCTGGTTTTAAAATCTCTTGCCATCTACTTTTGTTAATTCAAAATATACAAAATTCTTCTGTAAATTTATTTCGACCATTTTGCAGGCTGTAGTTTGGGGGTAAAGTATTTACAAATCTAAAACAGTTATGGTTTATTGAGAAGATTATAGGTAACATAAGAATAAAATGAAGTAACAGGGCAGCTTTAAAGAAATAATAGCTGGAGGTCAGGGACATTTTGATAAAGCTTCATTAACACACAAAGCCTCATATAAATTACCTTATAGGTAATTAGAATAGGACTCTTTTGTGAGAAATTTTCTAGGACAAGCTTCCCAGTCGCTTTTTCTCAAGAATCATCACCGCCGATATTTTGACCACACTGCAGAAAATTTCTCCCAACAGAAACAACGGTTGTTATTTCAATCTCATTACTGTGTGTGAAGCAGTGTTCAAAGATGTTAGAGATTTCTGTAACTTCTTGCGCTGTGTCTCCAAAGAACTCTGACGTTGTCCGGTCCTTTTCTGTTTCTTCAGAATTGAGGCGACTAGCCTGGTCTGCTGATGTTCACGTTCTGTGTCCTTGGTGAGACCCTCATTTCTCCTCCGGCATCTTTTCCTGCTAATTACCTCTCTTTGCTCCTATTTTAAGACACACACTTGCAGTTTTGTTCTCCCTCTTGCTCACTATCACTTTCCCTACAATCATCTAGTCTCTTTATTTTAAAATTGGCTACAATTTACTTCTGTCCTGCATTATTATGCAAACTTTCTATTATCACCTCCTTACTGAATTCTCTCAATTCGTTAATTCTTTTTCCTCAGGCATTGATTCATTAGTACCTTTGTATTT